>JAPYZR010011940.1:0-11687 GCA_030522945.1 Trichopria nigra
CGTTGTGTGGTACTAAATTAGCCTTAAATTAGCCCTAAATTCTGGCATAGTTTTTTTTCGATTTGGACGAAGTGGTACTTCCAGCTTTACGTACCTATACGATGCTCGTATTAGGTTTCTGTTCGAATCACCAGTGATAAAAGTCAAATTTTCATAGGGGTTTTAGAGTTTTCTGCGAAATTCTTATTTGTACAATGATATTGAAAAGTTGCAAAAATATTTTATACGTATTTTAATTTGTTGACAATAAGAAATAGAATTGGGTTTTATTTTGCTCTGTACGTCTCTTAAAGGGTCGACAACTTTTATTGAATTATTGCAGATAAATTATGCTCGAATCGCAGTACCAAAAAATGTTTTAAGAAAGGCATACTCGAAAATCATATCTTGAAAGAAAAACCGTTATATCTTTTTTTTTAATGTTATTATAATTACGGTATTGTAAAAGACTTAAAGAATTATATACAAATTTTTTTTTTATTTATGCTTTTTTATTTGTTATAAAAAATAGATTTTATATGCGATTTCAACTTTCCTTATATGAAAAAAAAATGTTCGCATTTCGAGTAAAGACCATTTACTTTTTTCAAAAAACGTAAATTCTTATTAGACTCCACAATTTTAAAATTTCATAAGCTATAACGCCATATGTATATCGATTTATTTTATATTTGTAATCAAATCGATGACAATAAATATTGTTATTTTTTTCACGATTTTTTACCACAGTAGAAATTTATCCATGTTTGTCTTACACTGTCTAATTCTTATATACCTTTAATATGGTATCGATTTATTCGTTTAAATTATAGAGAATCACTTTTTGTTGAGAAAATAAGTTGCCTCTGATCGAAATTCCCCCAAGACATGATTTTCGATCAAGAAATAATTTTTTTCAAGAGCAGAAAAGAAAAAGTGTTTCGAAAGCACACATTCGATTAATTTTTCTAAAAGTAAAAATTCAGCCTTCAAATGACAAAAAATTTATTACTAAAAAATTCATAAAAATTGACTGTTAATAGAGGATTACCTCCACATATTAAATAAGTGCTTTTTTAATGGCTCCATTACTGAAATTCGATTTATTAAAGAATAAAACAAATTGAGATTACTTCTGAATTAATTATGGTTAACCCTGAAAGAATTATACTTCACTCAAGAAATAAATTGACCATTCAACGCAGGTTCATTGTTCATATTATAAAATATTAGAATAAAGTAATAATTTGAGTCAAAATTGACTTAATCGCACCGAAAAGTCGCAAAAAAGAAACATTTATATAGGCTGAAAGTATGCCTTCAGTAAGAGAAAAATATCAATCGGGAAGGTATTTTAATCCGTAAAAACGTTTTTGAAAATTTCAGTTTCTTGAAAAAAAAAATGTATTTCAAGGCAAGTGATATTTGTTAAATTTATGTTTGAATAGATAAAATGTTGCTGAATTCTTTAAGTCATGGTACAACAAAAGAAGAACCCAATCTTGACAAAATTAAAGACAGTATACCCAAGGTCTACTCTTTAAAATCATTGGAATTAAATTTTACTCCAAGAAATTAAATTTAGAAAGTGGAACATAATTTTCTTTTGAATAAATAAACATTTATGTTACAAGAAATTTTTAATCATTTCGAATATAGCGTTGCTGAATAGTAAATAATAAGCTAAAATACAATTTGAAATAATTGCAGTAAATTTTATCATAATCTACCTGGACATGAGGTTTTATACTTTATGCGCACTCAAATAGGAATATTATAAAAATGATACGTGCTTAATCAAGTCTAATAATGCATAAGTGCACATAATCGCATACACGACGATCAAACATCGCCGTGATTACGTTCTCTGTACTATATATATTAAAATACATAGGCATACTTGCTGCTCCTATAAACCAGGACAGAAATTATATATATCCGACGAAACCTATTTTTACGTAAAGAATGTGAAATTCATATTTTTAAGAAATTCCATAATTAGCACAAAATATAAATCATAAAAGATTATATAAATTTCAAGTAAATTTATATGATGACTCTTGATGTCTGAAATGTAACTGAATCAAGTGGGACGGTGAATATGATAAGAAATAATAGATGGAATATATCAAATTTCCCAGTAAACGAAAATCGATCGAAAAATATTCAGATTTCTTTCGAATAGTTGAATTCCATTTCTAAATTCTAGGAAAGTAATTCGCAAATGATTTTCACTTGTAATAATTCACATAAATTACACACTTTGGATTCTAATACTCTGAGAATTATTCATATTAATTTAGAATGAATTGAACTTAATGAGATTGAGCTAAGTATTTAGATATATTCAACGAAAAGATTTTCAATGCATAGCTCCAACATAAAAAGATTGTACAGGCTTCAGAAATGGAATTCAGAGATCAATAGCTCATTTATTATAGCAATACATTTCAATCGATTTATATAATATTATATTATATTGCTATGATAATAAATGGCATATATATCAGGAAGAAGTTGATACTAACAACCACGAATTTCTCAACAATCGTAAAATCAATCAAGCTGTTGCAGTATTCGTAAATTTAACAACGTTGAAATGTTATAGGGTACCAACACCATGTAGAGTTGAAACTTATCACGAGTATCATTATTAATATAGTAATATTGTGTAATCTTTTCGGTGCAGTGTCAAAGATATTTTCAAATAGACATTACTAGACTTGATTAGGAAACGTCATTTTTAAAACCTACTGGAATATCTCGAAAACCTAAAAGCAAATTCTTGTTATCAACAGTATCAATGGTGTATCTTGGTAGGCCACAGCTTGTAGAACGGTCGTTGTAGCGTGTGTTTAATAGGTCCAAACGGCTCAATAAGGAGCCATCATACGACGTGGGATCCAAGGCGGCACATGTACGAGGAGTTGAGTCACTATCCGCCCTCCAGAAGATACCCGGCACCACCGCCGCCATGTACAGATAATCGTCCACGAAGAGGTTGGTAAACAAACAAAAAACAAACAATTTTTTTTCGGTCAGGAAGAGACCTTGTGCCACGTCTTTGACCAAGGAAGATGAGGCGATTCGAGGACCTCCGACTTTTTCTCGCTTCTTCATCCTTGCATTCCCACAATTTATACTCTGGGGTGTCGGTGTGTCATTAATACTTTATTAATTAGCTTTTGTAATTTTTAAAGATGAGGATGAGGTGTTTCCTCGGCTATATGATGTCGTAAGTTAGAGCTTGTACAGTTCGATGCGATTCGCAAAGGTTACGGTTATTTGGTGTTGCACGATAGCATGTCAGTTAATGGCACGTTAGGTTTATACTCATATAATGTAGAAACTATCTTCCATTTACGATAATAGAAATACGTAGTTTGGCTTTAGCGCTGCCTTTGTACATATCATTGCGTAGATTAGATCGTATTAGAAGCGATGTGCTTTTTTGTAAATATTTCAAAACTTAACTTGTTTGTATGTGTTCTTTTCTTGACATTTTAACTAGATCCATTGAATTTAATATTCAACATATTTCGTAGTTTTTACATTTTAGGTATAAGATCTAATATATTTTGTGTTGTAAGTCATAGGAAAATGAGTGAAGCGTCGAAAAGGTCCAACTTATCACTTTGTTTAATTTATTATACCGGTTCAAATCACGTGGCTTTTTTTTTATCTGAACAAACTGCTATTAATAGATCGTAATAATTAATAAAATTGTTAAAACACTTTACGACTGAACCATAAATCTAAAGAAATAAAAATAAATCAATCAATCAGTCATTATACTAAATGAAACATAATTAAAATGCTATACGTTTCGATCCCAGGTGTGGATCCTCTTCTGGGAGTAAAATAATAACTGCTATTATTATTGTTGATTTAATAATAACAGTGGAGTGGATCAAGTTTCCCAGAAGATTGCCAGAATTTTACAAGTTTTCATTGTTCGATAATTTGGACTTATTTCAGCTTCGATGATGGTTCATTTTTACTACATTTTACTACATAAATGACGATGATAAAAGTAAAAGTAAAAAAAGTGATAATAAAAGTGTACATTATTAATTAATTTAGAGTATTGGGATTCTACAAAGGCATTTTATTTACCACAGTTTGGAAAGTATAAGGTTACGTTTGACGTAGAAATTGGTTGGAGTCATTTTGCCTAACAATTAATCAACTCTAATAATAACAATAATAGTATATACATACTATACAGATTGTTATAATAAGTAATTAGAATTTAACAATATCAAATTTTTGTTATTAATTTGTATTTCTAATAAAAATTTGTTAAAAAGATAAAAAAGGAAACGTTATAGGAAACACTTCTGTGTATGCACCGAAGAATTTCGAGAAAAAACAAATATGGATATTATACTTAATATTTCGCACAGCACTTTTGTATTATTTTAGAAAATTGCTAAGATGGAGTTTTCTAAAATAATTATTACTTGCGGTCAAGAAGCAATTTATTGAAAACCAGGATGACCGAAAATCCTTTTCATACTAGTAGCACTTTTGTATCTCTTGTTTGATTTATATATATACATTATCTTTTTCAGGATACACATATTTTACTTATTTTTATGCATTTATATTTATTATTTAAATGTATAAAAATAAGTAATACTTTATGTACTTTACTGAAGAGGGTCTTGCTCTAGGCCGAAAATTTTACACATATATACTGTTTATTATTGTTTTGGGTCATTGAACCAAGACAATAAGTATAGTGACCGTAATTCTTTTAATTTTTGAAATTTTTACATTTTACAACAACGGTCAAGAATCATTTCTTAATAATCATCTTTTTGTTCGTTAATGATTTTTACTGATTTTTCATTTTATTTTTAAAGGCTATTTATCGACAATATTCCTGATTTGATCATGACAAACTTCAATTGAACAAATGGAATTACTTTTTATAATGTTCGCAATTTTAGTCAGTTATTATCATTTATTTTTTAAGTTCTTAAATTATGAACTTTTATGAATTGTTTTCAATTTAAGCATTCGTATGATAAAAAATTAAATTGTTTTTTATTTTTAAATCGTAATCATGGTATTTGGAACTTTTCTTTTACTAGACTAACAAAAAATTGTGTGTTTTACAAATTGTCAAGATTCGTACATCCGTTTGTAAGGAAAAATTCAATAGTCATTTTTGACAATTTATTAAAAAATGACAAAGCGATAATTTTAAACTCTGTTTTTTTTTGTACATGTTAATCGTTGATATACATATAAAAAAAATAAATAAAATATGTTTGGTCATATTGGTACAAAATTGCATTGCAGTGGAGAAAGCGCCTTTTTTCGTACTTCTCCAACAGCGCTAACGTTTACACGTCAAAATTTTAAACGTAGGACATAAAATTAAAATTGTTAAAATGGAATGTAAAAAAAACTTTTTCCGATAAGATGAAATTTAACGATTTTATGATCGATTTTATGATTTTGTTTCCTTCATATTGACGGTATTTTTGTAAAAATCAATATTTTTCGAAAAGCCTATAGGAGGTAAGTATACTTACTACCAGAAACCAAACTTTCTGCATTTAAAAAAGAATTCAATTATTTTCATAATTTTCCATCAATTGCAATTAATATTAGCTACACTGAAAAAAAAAATGTTATTTTCAAGTAAATATTTACTTGAATTAAGAAAAGATTTTCTTGAATTAAGTAAGATTTACTAAAAAGAAGGAAACAACAAATTTTTTTTTAATATATTTTTTATGAAGTGAATTCAATGAGAACATTGTTTTAAATTATGTCTCTTATCAAAACTCGTACGCTTTTCTATTTTTATACATTCTTCCTCAATTTCATTTAAAATGTGCAAAAGAAAAATTGTTAAAAATGTTAATAATCGCTCACACAGGAATTTGTAGTATATGAAATATATCACGATTCACGTCATAAACCTGCAGATTACGAAGTCTAAAAATTTAATTTTGTGAAGCACAATCTAGATTATGCACAAACAAGTGTTAATTATGATTTTCAACAACAAAGAACAACAACTGATCAAAACTTGTAAAATTTTCTTTCAGTAGTTCCTGAAGTAAAATCACGTCTAAAACGAATTTGAATTAAAAATCGCTAGTATAAATTCTTGACCTAAATGATAACGACATAAAATAAAGAGTTGACGAAAATAAATCGATGACAGTCGATATCTGTCTATCATCTACACATAATTTTACGAAACGTAAATCGTTTCTATTCTCATTTTAGGCATGGAAGATGAAATTTGCCCGTACGCCACGTTCCATCTGCTAGGATTCCGCGAGGAAATGGATCCAAACAAGGCCATGCAATTCCAGACCTTCCCGCATCCTGGAAACGGCCACTCAGGCACAATGGGACCAACGGTGGGTCATCCGGCCCAGACCCAAGCTCACAGCCGATCAGGATCGCAATCTATGGTATACAATTTGATAAGAAGTCAGATAAAACACCGAAAAACGATATTATTGCTGCGATTAAAAATGACAATTTCAACGAATTAATGAAATTTTTTTTTTTTTTCTAAAAGCCACGTCAGAATGGCGGCCGTTACTCGAGAGTTCCATCCCAGGGCGGTACCACCCAAACGAATGTCTTCACCCCAGAATACGATGACCCGGCGAATTGTGCACCCGAAGATGATCAATACGGCTCTCAATACGGTCAATACGGAGCACCGTACGATCATTACGGCTCGAGAGGTTCCGTCGGCCGTCGAAGCGTAGGTTCCATTCGCAATCTGCCAATGTCCAATTCACCTGAACCTCCACCACCGCCACCAAGGAACCACGATCAGAACAATTCCAGCTTCAATGACAGCAAAGAAAGTAACGAAATCAGCGAGGCAGAATGCGATCGCGATCAATTGATCAGTCGCAGTTACGGCGGTAAGTGAGCGATAAGCCGCTATTATATCCGGTAATAATAAACTGTGATTAACACCTGATGGGCGAACATCGTATGACAAAAGGAAAATGTTTCTAAGGGATAGTTCGTATCGGATTATTTTGCCTGGCTATTTTTCATTTCGTTTGGTATATCGATGTCATGGCCGATCGGCTGCCGTAATTTGCACAAATTTATTGATTTCTTTTTTTGGAATGATGATTTAATGAATTTTCTCACACTTCATTACGTGACTGCCGAATTTACAATGATTTGTTTTAGTCCAGTTGTTGTAGATGATCAACAACTATTGAAAATATCTATTTTATTATTATTATTATTATATTTTAATTATTTTCTGTTCTGTTTGATTCATTCCATCATTTTATTTACATATGTGTAAAAAAATATCTTACAAAATTCAAATTTTTTTTTTAAGTTTAAATTAAATAAAAGAGATCCTAATCCTCAGAAATAATAAGATTACGAATTGAGTACCAAATGTACTCATTAAGTCAATCTGTGTGTCGACTTTTGAGCACATTTTTAAGTATATCTTTACGAGCTCTTTCTGAACTGTTAAAAATATAGGCTCACACGTCGAGGCACAGACGGACTTAATGAGCACATTTTGTATTCATTCTGTTCAACATTTTGTCTCTATTGATTGGGATTCTATTCAACAAAAGATTCGACGTAATATGAGAGACATTTCACTGGACATTAGACCCATTTTTAATTTTTTCGTAGCATTTATATTTGCCTTTTAAATAAACAATTACTTTAAAATTTTGTTGTAACAAATTTCATGTTTTTTAATATTTTAATAAAATTAATTATAAATGTCTAGTATTTTTTCTGCCATTTTTAGGCATTCTTCTCTTTCGAGTCTATATTTTTACGATTTTATTACGGGTTTGGACTACAGTAAGGTTAGGTTAGACAATTTGAAATAAGATTTACTCAATAAATCAAATTTTCTAGAATATCTTATAATTTAAAAATCTTTCTATTTTAATTTTCATTCGGAATCACGATCAATTAGAGTGCGAATAAATGGTAGTCATTTTTGTTAAGATAATATTTTAATTTTTTTTGGCATATTGGATCGGCCATTTCATACCTGACCACACAGTTATAGATAAAAGCTTCTTGACGAAGAATGAAGAGAAAATCTTAATTTTTTCATATTAATGTCGAAAATGCAAAATCGTATTGAAATTTTCACATTTTGTATTACAAAATGTCTAACGAAGTTCCAGATTGATATGCACATTAGGATGGTCCTTAGAAATGTTTCGTGCCATCCCATAAATCGACTCCAAATAACTGATGTATATTCAAAACTTTCCATTAATTCAAAAATTTTTTAAAATACAGAATTATTTAAAAAAACATGTTATTTGTTAAGAAACCGCCATTACATAAAGACAACTCTAAATTTCTTCATGGAGAACTACATATGTTAAATATGACCTTTTCATGAGTTCAATAAAATCTCTTAAAGCGTTTAATAAGAGTTCTTAATGCGTTCAATCAAGACTCACAAAACTTCAATTGGTGCTCTTAAAGAATTCAATAAGAGTTCTTAATGAATTCAGTAAAGACCTTAACGAAGTTTCGTAATGAGTTCAATAAAGACAATGTGTTCAATAATGCTCTTAACGAGTTCAAAAGGGGTTCTTAAAGTGTTCAATATAAGCTCTTAATGAGACCAATAACGACTAAAGAGTTTCAATTCGGGAACTTAATGAATTCTATAACTGATTTTAAAGAGTTAAATAACAGCTCTTGATGAGATTCGTAATGAGATGAATCAAGACTCATAAAACTGATATTTGTGCTGTTAAAGAGTTCAATAAGAGGTCTTAATGAATTCAATAACTGATATTGGTGCGTTCAGTGCGAGCTCTTAAAGAGTTTAACAAGAGCTCTCAATAAACACTTATTTTCATGGAATTTTGCATTAATCTTTATAAAATATTTTCAAAAATTAATGGCAAATAGTGTGTATTTTTATGTACCTTAAGCTAATAGTTAAAAATCATGAATTTTCCCATTTAAAGCCAATGTTAAACATCGACGGTACCGAATCAAAATAAAAATAATAATTCTGTAGTTACTTTGGAGTAAAAACCTTTTTTTCTAAGGGCTACCCTAATTCGCATTATGACATCATATTTCAGTAGTGTCTCATTCATTACGAATACAATTTTTAATACTCATTCATCAAAAAAATTTCATAAAAATTTTTTTTTGTTTTCTAAATTTTTGTTGTGTAATGGTCATACAAGTTCATTGTTTCCTTTATTAACATCTTTCTTTTCGACAAGAAGTCACGCTAAAAATTAATCGTTGCATGTACAGCCGAGTACCAGGAACGGACCAAGCGACGCGTCCACCATTGGACCATTGCATGCGATGTGTTGTCGTAGTCGTCGTTATGTGTCATCGGTTTGTGTATGTTTTGTTATTTCAGTGAATACTCGCGGCAAGGATGGCTTGACCACCGAGGAGATGCGCAAGCTCATAGAGAGGTCAGTAGTATAGCTCGCGTATATACATCCGCAATCGACGTGTGCGTATTTCGAAATAGGGCCATTAATCGAAATTCACGAAAGCTTTATTTTACGACTTTAAACATTTACTTAGAGGCGGCGTTCCGGACGTTGTCATTTAGTTTGAAGCTTCCAGGTTGCGATGTAAGACCTTCACGATAGAAAGAGAGAGAGAGAGAAACTAATGAGCTTGCTTGCATCGCTGAACTTTAACATTGGATAATTGCCACATTTAATCATTGTTTCACTGTTTTTTGTATATACAATTCACTACATTCATTAACAGATTTTTGTCGTTTAGAATTGTTCGGAGTGATTGATTTATAGCTTCGTAATTTAATGAGAATTTCACGATTTTCGGGTCAAAGGCGGTGGTTGGAATAAATATTGTTTGCTCGAATATAAGTTCATTCGATTCGTTCAACACAACTGAATATTGTGATGCACGAGTGTCGTGAATAAATATCACCCATACTATACTTTTCAAGTGTGATCTGATATAATAGAAAAAAATAGAAAAAATTAGTACATTTTTAGTATTTTCAAAAATGAGTGAAAATGGACCACAAAATGAAATGTTTAAAAATTATGGAAATAATACCCATGAAATTAAATACAATGAAATAAAATTAAATAAAAAAATAATAAAAATATATTCGAGAGTAGGAGACGTCATGAAAAATATTCTTTAATAAATTTGTAGCTCGGTATAAAAAAATAATTAATAAATGGAGCAAAATTGTCAATATGTAGTAATGAATAGAACAAATATTAAAAGATAGAAATATAATAATTAATAGACTCTATTATTCAAGTAGATGAGTGTAAAATCAAACATTTCTTTCATAAAATAAAGGACTTTCAAATTTCAAATTTTAGAATCTAGACAAAAATCGTTATATTCAAATTAATTGAGAGAGATAATAAATGCAATGGGAAATTACTTAATGTATAAAATGTATGTAAATAAGCAGTGTAAATAAATATAGTGTATCACTGTAAAAAACTTCCAAAAAACGTCCATTACATGTACATTAATCCTTCATACTGTATATCTATATATGCATAATACTTATACTTACTTACTTACACTATTGAGAAAATTAATGTATAGTGCATTAAATTTCATGACATTTTTAAGAGTGTACGTATAACAGAAATTGACAATTACGATCAAGATGATAGAAAAAAAATGGGAACAAATTTAATGACAATACAATATATTATGTAAGAAATTGGTGAAAAACAGAATTGTTAAAAATTATGAGTGCAATTAATCAGAATATTTATATAAATGAAAAGGAAAGTAGAAGAAGTATGTAGAATTATATCAAATTAGCCAAACTTAACACAAGTTAAACACGATTTAATAAGGAAACTAAAATCGATAAAAATACAATATAAACAAATTTTGCAAAAAATAAAAAAATTATTGACAAAAATGAAACTATAAAGAATGAAGAGGACAATGAAACTATATAAAGTTCCGTACAGAAAAAATATACGTGATATATTATTAAAAACTTTGGTTAAATATCGAATTTTTCAAATTTATTAATTTATGAAAAGACGTAACAATCAACGCAAATATTTTTTATTGTATACACTCAAGTGAATTTCATCCCATAATGATAAAGACAACAAATATTGAAAGTAAACGTAAGACGATCAATTAACAAAAGTAATAAATTTATTGACATTTAAGTATTAAAATTTAATTTGAAAAAGAAAATAATAATGTTAAATCATTTATTGAGATAATATTAGAAAAAAAATAAGAACAAATTAATGAAAATACGATAACACAAGAAATGATTATTTATTGAAGAAGCCAATAAAAATGAGTAATTGTTAAAAACTGAATTCAAGACATCAAAATGTCCATAATTAATAAAATGTGGGGAAAAAATGAAGAAACGTAGAATAAAGCATGCAAAAATATCTCAGATTAAACATACTTGTAGAGAGTTAAATGCGATACAATCAAAAGTAGCAACAAAATTCGAAAAAATTGACAATTGAGAATCAACAAGCATAATACAAATGACAAAAAACGACAAATATTAAAAATTTCCAATTAAAGTAGGTGCTTCATAAAAAAAAAAGTATTTCAAAATAATAATCAAAAGGACAACTTAATAATAAACTAGGGGCTTCGCCCCTGCGGCCTCCGGCCGCCAACCCCACCAAGGGGCTCCGCCCCCTGGACCCCCGGTTCGCTTCGCTCGCAAGATTGTCTTG
>JAPYZR010011951.1:0-10750 GCA_030522945.1 Trichopria nigra
TTGTAGTTAGGGGGGTGGTACTGCTGAGTTCACAGTTACGATGTTGCCGTTTTTCGTAGAAATTGAAGATCCCAAAATTCAATCGTTATTTATTCTTAGGGCCTTAAATTAGCCTTAAATTCTGGTGAAGGTTTCATTTCGATAAGATTCTTAGTTTAGTAGTTAGGGGGGTGGTACTGCTGAGTTCACAGTTACGATGTTGCCGTTTTTCGCAGAAATTGAAGAGCCCAAAATTCAAACGTACGTTCTAAGAGCCTTAAATTAGCCTTAAATTCTGGTGACGGATTCATTTCGATACGATTCTTAGTTTTGTAGTTAGCTTCACCGTGAAGCTAGCAGTACCACCCCTTTTCTCGGAAAATTGAAGAGCCTAAAATTTCGTTGTGTGGTACTAAATTAGCCTTAAATTAGCCCTAGCCCTAAATTCTGGCATAGTTTTTTTTCGATTTGGACGAAGTCGTACTTCCAGCATTACGTACCTCACTTAAGGCATCCGTAGTAAGAGAGCGTCACTTCTGTCGGATCCGATTCGCATACGTATACAGTTGGGAATACTTTACAGGTAGCCGTACTTCGACCTGATCCGTAACAGATACGACATAAGAATGCCTTAATAGAATTTCTAGTCGAGGTGGTGTATTCAAATTTCATAGGAATCTAGTTAAAATAAGCCCGACTTAAAACCTTTTGATATACCATTTTAAATGGTCAACGTTTAATACTTCGACCCGCGGAAGAAGTATTGCATTTGATCACGCTGGCAAAAAAATTACCCCCTATTTCTTCATCAAATGTCCACGTTTCAGACAATAAGGAACCCAAAAATGGAATAAAATCATTTCCGTCCGTTAATCTGTACGTATATGTACGTTCGTTACGCTAAATTTGTATGCGTTGTAACTCACGAATGAATCAAAAGAAATGCTTTCATAAACCGTTTTTGGATATGCCCTGGCCTAACTTAGAACTGATTAGTTTTAGGAATATATCCACCAAGTAGTACTGTGAGGGAACTCGAAAAATCATTTTTTGCGATGTAATTTTGACGAGCTGTAGCTCACGAACAAATTGACAGAAAAGCTTTCATTACCTCTTTTTAGGTGTCTAAGCCCAAAAGCCCAACTTAGATCAGATAAAGAGCTGAAATATATCCATAAAGTAATAGAGGTGGGGGAATGAAAAAACCATCTATATTTTTTATAGGAAAATTCTTACAAACTTGCGTAGTTTGCGCGCGTGTGTGTGTGGGGGGGGGGGGGGGGGGGGAAAAAAGGGCAAAGCGCGCCGCGGGGCCAGGGGGCAAAGTCCCCGGTAGGGTTGGCGGCAGAAGGCCGCAGAAGCGAAGCCCGTATTTTTGTTTTCAAATGTCTGTTTTGGCTGATCTTAGATCTGATTAGATTTTTGGCATATATCCATACTAAAATAGAGGGGGGATGATAAAAAAAACATTTTCGCAAGTTTTTAGGATGTTATTTTCACATGTTAAATTCCTCACACATATCTTAAGACAATATATCGTCCAACCTACGGCGGAGGGGTGAAGTTTTGAAAATGTTCAATTTCAATTTTATATTATTCCACGCAGGTTTATTTAAATACCACACACTATATACACTACTATTACAATCATCATCTTTTTTGAAGTATATATACGGATGTGAAAAATACCTCTTAAAAATGCGACTTAAAAGCCCATAGCGTTGAAGCACCTAAACGACAACAGACTTACCGACTCGGCCGATAGCGTAGCGAGCAATTTTGCTGACGAATGGTAAACAGGATTTTAGATACGTTTTATAATCGAAATAATTTTTGATAAATTTTAAATGTCCATCGTATATATTTCCAAGTAGAATATTAACCCTCCTGCATATGTATTTTATACCTACAAACTGTTATTCTCGTATGCGCGACGTCATCATCATAATTTGTATTAAATAATACTTTCGTTTAGTAAATGGATAAAAAAACGTTTAAAATATTTATACACTTTTATAAAACGTGCTTTAAACGTATATATTAAACGATAGTGATTTTATTGGGTGCTTTTTATGCAACCTTTGAAACGCTATACCTTAACATTTCTATACGTTTATTTCGCCCAATGTACACATAATGTACATGAAATACCTTCAAAATAACCTGAGTGAGGATTGTTTTATGCACGAATTATTTAATTATATGACATTTAAAAACGCTAATATTCGCAGTTTCTTTAGTTTTGCATGAAAACTAGTGATATGGACCGTTTTTAAAAAGACTATCCTCATTTTATACATATTCCCAATGGGGAGACAATGTTTTTTTAAACGTTTAATAATTTTTTATACATTTAATAAACGTTATAATGAAAAATAAACGTTTAAAAATCGTTGTCTCCCCATTGGGTTTATAATATCTACAAATCACGACTCTCCATGCTTTTTCGTCTTAAGGACGGTTCAAAAGATATAAGCAAAAAACTGGTATTTTTATCACTATTATTAAACAAATTCCTACAATTTATTTCTGATACACTAAACTTTTTCTATCTAATCCGACTGGACTCTATAAAGCACGAACTCTATATAAAAACATCATATACTATTTTGTACGTCCTCTGTTTATTAGAAATATATCTCTAATAGTACCGAAACTTATGACATGGTTATAAGTATAATGTTCGTATATAAAGCAGTCAATCTTATAGCAACATTACTTAACACGCATATACTCATAAGGTTCGGTGCTATTAGAGATATAACTTTTAGACACAACGAAACTTTATTAACAAAAATTCATCGTCATAAATTTATTATTATTATTATTCAGATAAAAATCGAAGATATACCTTTGAAATTTGCTTACATTTTTCGAAAAATGAATATCTCTTATAAATCTTTTTACATAATATCGATAATATCGTTTAATGCGTGGATAGATGTATAGATATTTCGACACTTACACGAAAGCGCATGCATTTTCGTTTATATATACATACGTACCAACCGCGGCGTACGAGATGTGCACGACTATTCAGATATTGTTATTATTGTTGAGAGAACAATCGCCCGTCAATAGGGCGCCCCGCTACAATGTATCTATTCAGGTGCGGCCAGAGGTGCTCAATTGAACGTAAAACAAAACAAAATAAATCTGTATGCGCGCATGCGTTTACTTCTTCTATGTCGTTAAACACCTTTAAACATCACTGAATGTATGTATAACGTTATACATATATATCTACCGTTAAATGTAGCACTTCATAGTAATTGTTATTGTTAAATTGTATCATTCAACAAATAAGCTAACTAATGAAATGTGTGTTGCATACAAACATCCATGAAACTTCTAGAAATATCTATTCGATGGTGTGCCAGAGCTTTTTATAGATCCAGCACTTAAATGTATAAAATTTCATTCAGAGATGATCAATTTTTTGCCTTGGTTTTATCCAATTTCCCAGAAATAAATATATACATTTGTTAATAAATTTCCCGGGTTTTATATAAACAGAAATAAGTATGATTTGCTTCAGATGCTTCAGACCATAGTCACCAATTATTCGGCATTGTAGTTACAAATGTAAATGTAAATCGATGCTTTGCATTTTTCATATACTAATTTCAATTGAACGACCCTGAAAATCATCGAGCAATGAGTTCAGTTTGAATTCAAAGTACATTTAAATAATAATCACCATTTTCCGCCTCCCTTAGCCCCTTTTCGAAATTTTGCATTTTTGATGTACTGAATTTGAATTCAGCGATCCCGAAAACCCCCGATCGACGAGTTCCGATCAAATTCAAAGTAATCAAATGCACCTTTTAGTTCGTGAGATAACAATGATAACATTGAAAATGCTGACATGATTTGAGTTTTTCGTTCCGTATGCCGAAAATTTATTTGCGAAACCACTGCAATTGACAATAATTGCTTCGGGCGCATAATACTTGCGACTACTGAAAAAAAATCCATGTTAATCGGACTTGTCGTGCGGAGAGGTCGTGAAATAACTATAAAATATGTCAAAATATCAGGATTTTTCATTCCGAGAGCCACCACCTTGTTTTTGACAGAAATATGTCATCAATCATAGCTTCGAACGTATGGAACTATCCACATTTAAAAAATAAAATCTATTGTTTATGACGTTTTTGTTCATGCGATATAATTGGAAAAAAGTGAATGAAAAAATGTAAAAACGTCGAAGTTGGACGGAAAAACGTCAATTTGCGACCTGAAGCACTCCATAGATATATTCCAAAATCGAATCGGTTCTTTCTGTTGTTGGCCTTGCTTATTCAAAAAGAGGTTACAGAAGATATTCCGTTAATTCGTTCATGAGTTAGAGCGCGAACACACGTAAGTACGTGTCGGACATTTCGACTTTGATGTCTTAAAACCCTACCTTCGACCCGATCTAGATTCGATACGATAATAAAAAAATATATATTCATGGTTTACCCAAACAGTGGAAGGGAATTTTAAAAATTGGTCGAATAGATTTCCACCAAAAAATTCCCAAAATCAAAGAATCAGAAAATCTTGTGCCCACAAATTCAATACTTTGCGGACTTTAAAGATCGGTTGAACCTACATTTTTTTCAGGATAAGAGTTTCGAGCCATAGAAATATGAAAATTCTGAACTCATTACTGATGCAATAGTATATTACACCAAGTATATTACACCAAGGGGTAGAAGTAAGACTTTTCCCGACGATTATGATGGTGTGAAAGGTCCCTTTACCCCCTGGCATATACGATATTTAACACTCGAGTATATAATAATGGTAATTGTTCGTTTCCTTCTCCCTACTATATGTACTCTACGTATTATGAAGAGAAATGCATCGAAAGTAAACGCATGTTCATATATATATGCATGACTCTGTGATATGTATGAATCTGTGAAGTGTGTTTTTCTGGAACGTGCGAAAAAATAATAGCAGGTGGCGCCACGAAGTACCGATATAAAAATGCATACATGCAGCATAAAATATATAATATATACCGTATATAATATATATGTAATATATCTGTGATTAAACGTAGTATCTCCCCACCTATACGTCACACGATCATAACGCCGAACTGCTGTCCCTTTTTAGAGGTATGAATATATGTTATTATCCTGCCTGTGTGTTATATAATTATTATATTATATTATTAGTGCTTATTGACGCTACAACACCCATTGGAATTTTTTCTCGGTAAAGCAGACTGATAAGGATGCCGCTATTTTGCCTGATTCACGTAAATGACAAACTCTGGTAAGCGGTTGAGAATCACTGTCGAGCTTTCAGTTGGAGTCCATGCCCGTGGCGATGATTACGTATGCGGGAATCATTGTCGAGCAACGCGCGATGCACATGCAAAGGCCAAAAATCGTCGAAATCAGTCGAGTTCAACATCAGCATTGTACCAATGCTTTGTCTCTGCCTCATTGTTGTCGGTACTCGGTGTACGACGCGCCACTCCGCGACATGCCACGCGCTCACGGATGCATTTGAGATTATCGCGGAAGCTCTTTTATGTCTCTATGAGATCGCGAAATGCAAGTTGTGGCTTGATCCATTCCTAACTCAATATTCACGATCGTTATTCGCATACTGGAAATTTCCAAACCAGAAATACCCACCTTCCATGTTTAGAAGCAAATGATTTTGTTTTGTTGAAAATATCAGTATAATGTAATGAAGACCAGCAAAATATTTTTTCGTTTTATTTAAGCATTAAGATTTTACCGCAACGCCTAACGTTTTTACAAAACCATTATATGAATTAAAAATTGTAATACGAATTCGCCTATCACTGTCAATTACAGACCAACGAAAAACCAGCAATGCAAGAAAGACATTCGCGATTTGGGCGTTAAAAATCTGAAATGACCGACGACGGTAAGAAAGTAGAAAATAAGAAAAGACCACGCGAAAACCAGTGGTTAGGAAATATGCCATGAAAGAAGGAAAGAGAAACGATAAGGGAGGATAGGGAAGAAAAGATAGGAAAGACTGGGGGTGGTGGGAGAGGGCATAGAGCAGTTGAATAGGAAGCGACACAATGGACCTAGGTACTGTGGAGGCGTGTTATCAAATGGGTTCCTCATTCACATACTGCGGCCTGCGCTACCTGTGTCTGTCTGTACCGGTGTCTGTCTGTTATACTTATTCATACCACCCATTGTGTCTCCACTGTTGAGTCGAGTTCAGTTCAGTTGAGAACGCGATGGAACGTGCCACAATGCACGAATATGGGCTGAGCCTCTCCGCTTCCATCGCCGTGACGTGCACCGCGCGTTTCTCCTCGCGACTATGTTCTCTCGCCTTCCCACCCCATTAACCTATCACCCCTTCTTCCTCTGTCGTTTGCCACCCAAGCCCATAGATTAGCGGCCCAGGCGCTATTGGAGGAACTCGAAAGAAAAATTGTATCCACGAGACTTTGCCGACAGAGACTCTAAAGGCGCACTCAAATGGAGCGGATCCGCGGATGCGTAATCAGCGGAACGCATGTTACAATCTATCTACGTATACGCTGATGTCACGTATCGTCAATATACACTCACAGATCCGTTCCACCTGAGTGCACCCTAATGTTAGAAAAGCTGAAGTCGCCGACAAGGCAATACGGATTCCGTCTCTGCAAAAAACGCGTATCATCAAATTTTTACATGCGGGTCAGATCTTATTAATTCATTCGTACGAACCTATATAAATATATACATTCAGTGGTGCAGACAAACTAATGGCGTGTTAAGGAAATTTTTTAATATTGTAAAATTAAATTTCACGAAAATGTCATCTATATCCTTAACAATAAATTTCGGACTTTTCCCTTATTGGTGCCACCTACATCGCCTTGGCCGATGAAACCCGAAATGAGCTTAGTGCACTATAGCTATATAATTATAAAGTAGATATGTTGAAACAAACCGTGGTTCGTTTTAATTGAAAATTAACAAAAATATTCGTCATTATTTTGTTATTCATTTTGTTGAGCGGCCGGAGGTCCCTGTCGGCGTTTGTGTTGTACTGTGTCCAATATCAACGATGACATATTAAGCCTTCCCTCGAACGGAGCAGCGTGAGCTGGTTGCCTGGTTCAATATTGTATAATATAGTTTTGAAACCGCATAGCGAACGAAAGACTCGATGCTCGAACGGCACGGCGTGAGCTATTCCCAGTAAACGAAAAGGGATTGAAAGGTATTGGCCAATTCCGAATTGTACAAAAAAGGAATTCGAAGGAATTAAAAAGAATTCACTTTAATTCCTTCGAACAATCAGGGAATACAATAAACGGGTCCGAACGCGATGATGAAAGCCCAAGAAAAACTAATTACCCGTACTGCGAGCGCGTCACATTTATCACCTCACCCGGTGAATCTTGCGGCGGTCCGCGAATTCCGCGAAGGACAGCAGGGCCCAGTAGCCTCCCCAATCCCCAATTCCGCATCGTGTAACACCACCGTCCCCAAACTAGACCAAAAATATAAGAAAATTTCGGGGACGTCTCCAAAGTAGACACAGCGTCCTCAAAATGTACCAAAGATAAAATATATGTCCCCGAAATGTACCAAATATATAATTATATATATATATATATTATATTTTTTTTTATATATGTGATATGGATAGGTGCTGTATATAGGAATGCAAAATGTGGTAATAATTGAAGGTCTCCGCGTAGGAAGTATTTTGGTATGAAATGGAGAGGATATATAGTTGCAATCGGTATTTTTTGGCTGTCCTCGCTTCGGATTTCCAAAATTCTTCCTATTCCATGATTCTTATGAGCTTAAGTATATGGGATTGCATATCTATATGTGATATGTATGTCAGTGATAGCGATGCTCGCCTCGAGCCTCCGGATTGGGGAGGCTACTGGGCCCTGCTGTCCTTCGCGGAATTCGCGGACCGCCGCAAGATTCACCGGGTGAGGTCCCTAAGTAGACACAGCGACCTCAAAATGTACCAAAGATAAAATATATGTCCCCGAAATGTACCAACGCTATACTTATACATACACATCAGTATTCGCCACTGGTACAAGTGAACGTTCGTCGTTTAGCTCTAGACTACTCATAGTCCGAGAGTTCCCAAAATGATATTGACGAAGGCATATTCCGATGGAACAAGTTGGTTTGATGGATGATAAATTAAATATAATAACTAAATATACAAATGCTCATGAAATTCATTAACTATTACCGTATCTCGGTAAGCAGAACCGCAATCTGATTGTACCTTTATTATAATTGGTTAATAAATTCTAAAAACTGTAATTACAAATATCTATTTTTGCATTTTGAATCAAATGCAATAGATTAGCCATTCGGGATCCGAATGTTCTCATATTCCATGTAGACGTTGAGTTGCATCCTCTAAAGATCGTATTTATAATAAATTAGTTCGTTCCGTGTAGGAAAATATAATTAGATTTATGAATAGTTTTATCACGGGTGATATTAATCATTTTTTATAAAAAGATATCATTTCAAATGTTCTAATTATAAATGTATAAAAGTATAATCGCTAAAAAAAAAAAAAAAAACACATTATAAAAATCAATAAAAAAAAACCAGGAAACATAAATTTCTTTCACTGCCGCTCATTTCTAATTTCCGACGATTCACGCTTTCAATCGCGGAGCTAATTAATGACGCCTATACGTAATTATCGGGGATTCACGACATTCCGATATCGAAGTTCGCTTTCAGATTTGCCGCGGACGCAACAAGAATTAACATCCCGGAGCGAGTTCGGCGAGACAGGCTGGCGGGAAAAAATGAAGAAACTCCTCTTGAAGTTGAATGATTGCGAATGGCGAATTGTACGCGCGGTGGGATCCGCGGGGCAACAGCGGAGGCGAATAGGATGGATAAGCACGAGCTACACGCAGTCACGGCATACAAAACTCGCTCAATACGTCATTCAGCCAAAGAATACTGCTCGTTCTCGCCATTTTGCTCTCAGAATCAGAGTTTCAAAGGGAATTAAGGATTCAAAGACATCTTTGCGACCACGCGCACAAAACGGCTATCACTGTCTCTCTCGCTTCCTGTCATAAATAGAGCGCCTTTTTTGACTTTCTTTATCACCCTTTCGACGGTCAGTTCTCTTCTCTACGTATATGGCTATATATACATTTTGTTATTGATTCTATCTCATTCACACATCGCCGCCCCCTGCCTCTCCCCATCGCGCTTTCCTTTTCTGCACGGCAGTCAATACAATACGTATACAATACACGCTGTACATGATTAATGGATATGAATCGTTACATTCTAAAGGAATCAATCTAAAGTCATCAGTTGTAATGATATTGCTTTTTGTTTGAGATGCCCACATAGCTATCGCTGTTCATTACAATTTGTAGAATTTTTTGACATTAATGTTATTTCCAAGTATATACCACCCTCGTGCAAATAGTGGAGTCCCGAAGAGCACCGTGGAGGTATGCTACATTGAACAAATTTAATGGACTTTCATGATGCAAGTTTCAATTCCTTAATGCCTCAGAATTAATAGCGCATATGCGCATGTTCAGTGTGTTGTTCTTTTTAGACCGATGAACTTCCACAAGTTTGCTATGCAGCAATTGCTCATTGCTGATCAACCAACTGCATGTATAGGAGGCGACACAGACATTTTATTTAATTGGAACCTCATAACTGTAGCTTGCATTCTTTTGTAATTTACACAAAAATCTTTCGGACTCGCCATCTCGAATTTTTGGTATTGAGTAAATTGCAAAGCTTTCCATTACCATAAATTAAAATGTTGAATATATGTATATACCCATACGCAGCCTGTATATATGCATTCGGCTTAAAGTATTCAACTTAATTTAACATTAGTTAGCTCCTTGTCGGTACGGTTGCAAAACTTCAAATCAATTTAGCCTGCAGATAATCATTTTATTTGTATCTTAAACTCGATTTAATTATTGTTTTATCGAGTCGTACTCGAATAGGTTGTAAAAATATCAATGTTCAATATAATACCCCTTGTTACCGTAATCGCAAATGATAACCCGGGAAAAAAATGGATTAGGCATAATTATATTTGGATTTTGATCTGATATAAGTATATATGTATACATATGGTCATATATCGTTATATCTCAATTATATATGACCATGTATAATTATATACGGATTTCGACCTGATATAAGTATATTTTTTTTTATTTAAGCCTCCAAGCCTGAAATAGGCTTACAACGGCTACAGTAATTAGTGATATACAATGTATTACATTTTTCTAGATATTTCTGTTACAATCTTTAATATAATGCAGTACAATTTGATACGCTTGTATATTCGGCCCTTCAATAAGGTTTTCTATTTTTACCGGAAGATATAGTTCTAGTTTCGCTAATTTATTGATAAGTTTTTTACGCTGTTATCGTTATACAATGAGCATTGCCATATAACATGGTTTAAATCTTCGTCCGCTAGTTGACACTCGCACTTTGGATTCGTTATAATGTTCTTACGAGCTAACTTTCGTCATAATAGAAATTAAAATAAATTTTGCCTTTGAGCTTACCTTGTTCTTTTAAAATATCGTTAGTTTTACAAATAGCTTTTTTTTTATAGATTTGGTAGTATGTAGTCAGAAAAAGGAATTTTCTCGTCTTCAATATGTGAAGTTAATGCTGTTGCTTTTTTTTGCAAGATTGTCCACTATTTCATTACCTGTTATACCTGCATGAGAAGGAATCCAGACAAACCTAATAAATCGATTTTGTTTTTTTGCCTGTAT
>JAPYZR010011972.1:0-13643 GCA_030522945.1 Trichopria nigra
AAAAAATACCTTCATGTTGTCAAGGAATAGACGAACAGAATGAGTGGTCAATTTTAAAAATCGGTCGAATAGATTTCCACCAAAAAATTCCCAAAATTGCAGAAACGGAAAAATTTTTGTTGGTAAATTCAATACTTCGCCGCCTTCCGTCAGGCGAAGTAAAATTAAAAATGAATTCATGTACGCGTTTAGTGAATTCATTTTCAGTCATTTTAATTCATTTTAATTCGTTTGAATTCGTATTTTTAACTTTCAATACGTTTCCGTTTACAGGGCAATACTTTGTTTTTCGTCATACTAGACGTTCATAACCAAACTTCTGATGTAGTCTTCTAATTTTGCATAATTATGTTTGCACAAATTATGTTCGCACCTTAGGCGTAAAGTATGTTACGAAGTTTAACTTTACGCCTATGGTACGAAAATAACTATATTATTCCGATAATACATTCCGAGTCGCTCGGAGCAATCCAGGTATTGCAAAACGAACATAGCTTATGTACATAGGTATGTACGTGTATTCCCCAGTATGTATGTATGATTTGTAAAATGACGTCCAAATATCGTCAAAATGTTGATGAAGTGTCGAAATGAAGGCAGTTTGGCGTCATTTTATGGTTCGTGTTTGCTGGTTCGGTTTATCCCGTTTATCCTGATTCCAGTGGATTCCAGTCTATTCTTATAGTTGCGAGCACATGTGTACACGTATGTATCGTGCTCAAACCTGATGTGGGAAGTGCAAACCCATGGAGAGGATTATATCTATCCTCCATATATATAGTCCATGTGCAATCCAATGGAACCAGTCGTACTAACCTACAAATAACGTATTAGTTGCACGTGGTTTTTGTGTTGTCCGCGCAATAACTTTAATTAAGTTAGCCAATACAGTAAATCGTAGCTGATAAAACATGTCTTTTTTTATTCGTGATTCGAAAACCCGTAAACGGAAAATTAATCATCCAGTAAATTTGAAGAAAAATAATAAACATCGGGAAGACGATGAAGAAAGCATCGCCAGTACCGACGAGGAGCTCGCTGAAGAAAACGAGAATAGGAATAATAAATTTGCAAGAATCGACGGGTCAGATGAAGAAGAGGAACAAGAAACAGTTCAAGAAGCTCGAGTAAGGTTGACAACAAAGTATTTGAAACAAATTGAGAAAGAAGAACACGATACTACGATATCTGATCGATTGAAAGATGAGTACCTAGAATCGAAAGGTAGTTTACGAAGAGAAATTGCCGATAAGTACTTTGGACATAGTGAATTACATATATTAAAGTGTAAAGATCATACAACTCCGATTACTTGTATGTGTATGTCAAGTGATGGTAAATTTCTCTTCTCCGGTTCAAAAGATGGGAGCTTAGTAAAATGGTCAATATTAGAGAAGAAAAAAGTGAAAGCTCTTCGAGGTAAACGTAAAGAGCAAGAAGGAATAAAAAGTGTACGATGTATTGCCGTAAGTAACGACAGTAAATATTTAGTTGTTGGTGATCGAGGGAGCAAAGATATCAAAGTATTTTTGGCTGATGATCTTTCACACGTAAAAAATCTGCAAGGTCACAGAGCATTAGTGTCGGGCTTGGTATTTCGGAAAGATACGCATACTTTGTATTCTTCCTCAGATGATCGGAGTGTGAAAGTATGGAATTTGGATGATATGGCCTATGTTGAATCTTTGTTCGGTCACCAAAGTCCCATTACGTCTATTGATGCTCTTGCAAGAGAACGTGCGATAACGAGTGGAGGATTTGATGGAACGGTAAGAATATGGAAAATAGCTGAAGAGTCTCAACTAATATTCAATGGACATGGAAACATTGAAATAGTCAAATTAATTAACGATGAACATTTTATAAGTGGTGGCGATGATGGTCAATTAAATTTATGGGGATGTTTAAAGAAAAGGCCGTTGTGTTCGATACAGGAAGCTCATGGGAAAAATGAAGAAAATGGCCAGCCACTTTGGATTTCAAGCTTAGCAGCTTTAGTAAATACAGACTTAGTAGCATCGGGTTCATGGGATGGTGTTATTAAATTATGGAAATGTGAAAATTCATTTCGAAATTTGCACTTGTTATTTACAGTGAAAGTGGTAGGATTTGTAAATTCATTAATTTTCACCCCAGATGGACAGAACCTTATTGCAGGAATTGGGCAAGAACATCGTCTTGGAAGATGGCAGCGATTACCAAAGGCTAGAAACTCAATAGTAATCATACCTTTGGTAGGTACATTTTATACATTTTTTTATTTTAATGTTGTTCGGTTGAGAATTTAACAGTCAAGATTCTTTATCAGCATTTTATGTGCTTTTAAGATATTTCTTATAATTATTTTTAAATTGAAAGCATTTTGTTTAAATATAAGACATTAAATATGACATTTTTTATTTTTCAGAAACATCACGATGGAAAGTGATTTTAAGTGTAACTGGAGGTGTCAATAGTGACATCTGGAAAATCTATGCATGTTTTGCCCAATTGGCAAAACATCACCATCGTTAAATTATACCTGGCACTTCAGAATTTTGCTCATTTTCATGGTTTGTCTTTGCTATATAACAAATAGTAACAAATGTAAGGAAACTATTAGTATTCCGAAGATAACACGGACTTTTTAGTTTTGTCAATTTTATATTTGATACTATCAAAAAATTATACCACTAGAATTACATTCCTGACTATTTGCTTCCTGTCAAACTGTCTTGTTGATATTTATGTAAATATGTTTGTATACAAGTAGAAAAATCTGTTTATAATAAAATTATTATTTCACAATTAAGTTTTCTTCCCTGAACTTAAGTTTTGAACCCTGAAAAAATTCCTTTTTAGAGGAAAACTGAATTGACTTTTTAAGTTAAGTGCAGGGTACAATAATTTACATTGGATTTGGTTGTAAGATGTTGGGGGATTTGCAGAATGGGGGAAATTAACAAAATACTCTAAAGACGTAGAGATATTTTCCAACAAATTGTATATGTTATGATGAAGCAGAGATAATGTATCTGTTAAAAGAAACTCCCTGGATGAAAAACACCTTAATCTCCAAATTAAAAACACTAAAGTTAAAGAGATTTATAATATCATTTACCAATTAAAGAATAAAAAAGTCCAAGATATGACAGCATAAGTGATAAAATTGTTCAAGAATTTCCTCCTAAAGTTATTCTGCTCATTAGTATTATAATTTACGCAGTATTAAGCCAAGTTATTTCCCTGTACAATGAAATATTGCCCAAATAATACTAATTATAAAGCTTATAGGATAAGTGCAAAACAAGTCACTTCATTCCTACCAATAAGCCATGAAAATTTGTGCAAATTATTGAACAATGGTACAGTCGAATTATTGATAGAACTCACAAGTTACGAAAAATTGAAAACCCCTGACATGGGCCAACTTGTGACTTTGGAAGAAAATATTTTTAAAATTTCAGTCGAATGAAGTAAACAAATTCTTTTAAACTGTTTTAATGAAAAAAAATTTATAAAATATGTCACTGCTCCCATTACGCTATTATACCATTCCAAGTGGAATATTATGTACATTTGGTCAATTCTTTTTCGTTTACTGGGATATATTTTGAAGCCAAGTTTTTGAAAATCCAGTGAGAAAAGCTTAAAAAACGGTGTACATACATTTTGGTAAGATTTAAATAAATGTGCGTTCCAATTACTTTGCATTGAGTTAATTTTTTTTTCTTTTGTTAGAAAGAACTTGGCCTTATTACACGATTTAATGATTTTTTTGTGGTATTACAGAATCTAATTTAAACAGATAAAGTGCTTGCTTTTTAATAAACTGAATATTACAGTATTTTTTCAGAATTATTGTTTTTGTTGAATGTATTTACAGAAATTTAGAAATTACTGTACTGAAAAATTATTGTTTTTAAAACTATTTTGAATAATATATATATTTTTAATTAATTTTTCAAATATTACTGTAGTACCATTTGAGGCATAACAAGAACTTGGTGAATATTTTTACGTAAAAATGTTTTTTTGGGGGGTCAACTATTTACAGATCAAAAACTACAATTATAGTGTAATTCCACTTTTTCATTTTTTAATATATAATTTCATATTTACATTTACTTAAGTTTATAGAATCATCAATTTTACACGATATGTTTCACACAAGGACCATTTTTTATGAATATAATAATTTTTTAAATCATCATCCTTTGTTATAATGTATAAATATAAAAAGTATCTACTTTATTAAACACATAAGTATATTATCATCTCAGGACTATGACTATATCTATTATATGAGATTTATACAACACACTATAAAACTATACTAAATATATATATTTTCGAAATAAAAAAAAATATTAAAATTGCATTCTCCTTTGATATATTACTTCAATTTTGTTTGTTTAATCTTCATATTTGCTTTTTATTTCTTTTTCTTCATCGAAGATATTATGTGGACTTTTATAAAAAGTCAATTTCTGGGTTTCATGAACAATATTTTTCAACGTTGTTATTTCACAAATTATTGTCAATATGTCGTTAGGTAACCAAGATTCAGAATTCCTTTGTAATAATTCATTACTTATAAAATTAGGAAATCCTCTTGAGACTATACTTGAAGAAAATATTCCATGTCTAGAAATCCTTCGATTATGTTCTTGATTGTTTACATCCAGTATGCAGAATACAAACTGAACGTAGAAATCGGAAATATCTTTATTCTTGTGATCAAGATATAAATATATTGATAAAAAATTGCTTTTGGATGAATTTTTAATCAGTTTTAAAAACCACTGATGTTTCTCTTCTTGGCCATTCTCAAGTTTCATGGAAAACAATCCTGATTTTAATTTGTTGACATATCGAAATAATTGATTAAATTTATTTATCCTCCATTTTAACCTACGTGTTAACAAGTCTGGATTAGTATCGCAAATCTCTGTATTATTTAAAATGAAGTGCTCTGACATTTTCAGTGTAATCTTTCCTGCACAAAAATTAAATTGAACTTTATTTTTTACTTAAATGCTTAATTTTACGTAATGTTTATTTTTGTCAAGCGGAAAAGAGTAAATCCAGAAAAACATGATAAACCAAACAAGTTTACTGGCAAATAAATATCATGAATCTATTGATTGGTTCAATACTATCATTTTATCATTTAAGAAAATATAGTGAGAGACAAACTTTTTTTTGTATATCATTAATCATTTAATGTATATTTGTTGATCATCTTTCCTATTTTTATATGCTATTTATGCTACCTAGTTGGATGTTACGTATAAATGCTGTGAAAGGCCCACGGCCCGTAATATTAGTAGTAAATTTCCAAATAGTTGTAGAACTTGATATTCAAACCTGTGTTTATACAATGTTGTTTGTTTATTTGTTAAAGCATTTAGCATATATATATGTGTATATTATTAATCTGAAAAAGTGAACTTATAGTAGACAATTTAACAGTACCACACCCTTCCTTTTTATCCTCTTCTACCCCTACCATGGTAATAATTCTTGCATGCTACATATATACCGCATGATAAAAATCGGACTGTATATGTATAGCGGTCAAATCACTCTTATGTTACAGTTACCGTACACATAAACATAATTTAAAGTGTGATTTGGCACACCTTACAGCTTTCATGCATTCCATTTTCACCATCAGGGTAGTGTGTGTAATTTAAACCATATAATTTTAAATTCAAAATTATGATGAAATGATGAAAGACAAATCATTTTACGCTAAACTTATTGCTTCTCGTTTGAGTTCTTATAATATATTTTAATAAAAGATAAACTTTAAATTATTATGATATTATATCACGTTTTAAAGTTGTAATCAAGTTTATCGAATGACACACAAAGTGCAGAATAACTAATATATTTATTACTTTACCTCAGAGGGCAGAACAAGAGAAGATTGAACAAAACAGTTCTTTTATTTATTATTCTTCTGACATTCTGTGCTGTTCGTAGGTTATTTGTTGTTACTGTTGTCGCTGTTGTCCTTTGTTTTACATTTCGGGAAAATGTAAAAAAATGTATTAGCGCTATATATATAGTGTTTCGCGCGCGTGCGCCATTGACGACATTTGTTTGTTGTGTGAATGATATATTTTATCGCATGAAAAATTACAGAAATTATATATTGTACGACAAGAAGTGAGAAATAAAAATTGATTTAGTAATTTGTGTTTCCATACATAACCTGAATTTTACAAATATCAAAATAAGAAAAACTTATATATGTACATAGTGTTCACGAAAACTTACGTGACATATAGTCTATAAATATTAAGAAATGAGTTATTTATTTGCTATATCGATTGTCACTTGTCTTTTGGAAACCTTTCTTTCATTCATTGTCCAGCATGTAAGTGTAATTAAATTTTATTTTTACGTGTGTTAAATTAAGTCATAAAAACAAATTTTAAAGCATACTCTTTTATTTAGAAATGTTGTTTACTAAATTTTCTTCTTAGGTGACATCATGGATATATTCTGAAACAAAATCTGATCAGAAGTTACGTTCTGATATAATTACGATTAAGCAAGAAATGAATTCCATATCAATGGTTGACGAATTTTCTAGATATGCAAAACTTCAACGCAAATACTTCAAGGTTCGAGATGATTTGAAAGATAATGGTAATATTGGATGTAAAGTTAACATTTGAGAGGTTTTTAAAAATATTAGAGAATTCTTCTTACATTTCATGTTATATTTCAGTTGCAAATCGAAAGCAGTCAAGGCTTAAAACAAGAGTATTAATAAAAACAATGTTCAGAATTTTAAATGTATGTATTTATGAATTATAGCATGTAATTACGTAAGTAAATATTTAAATGAAAGGTTTAATATGAATTACTAATTTTTTTATAGGTCATCTTCGTAGCCATTCTTTTATATTACTGTAAAAAAGAACCAATCGTCGTTTTTCCGAAAGGAATGTTTTCACCTCTTGACAGGATCCTGAGCTGGCCAAGCAGTGTTGAAAACTGCATCTCTCTCCCAGTGTGGCTCTTTTTAGTTCGTTTGGCAGCTTCAACTATCTCGATTAAAGGAACATCTTGACTGTAGCAAAAATAAATTCTACTCTATGTACACATCGTGCAAGTATTTAAAATTTAAATGTTTCTAAACAACAGTATATATTAACACAATTTATTTTTTTGTTCTTTAATACACTTTTGAAAGGCTGAAGATAAAATCTTTTTTTTTCTCGGAATACACAATGTCAACATAGTTTGCTCATTCCTATAAATTCAGGAGTTGTGATCGTCTTGGTGTATTTAATAAAATTAATGAAAAGTTTTAAATGTTAACCAATATTAGAGAAAGTATGAAAAATAAGACCCAAAGACAGATAGATTATTTCAGACTTTGACAACTTGAAAATGGATTAAATACAATTATTTCAGTTTGAACATAAAGAGCCCTTACTGACAAGTGACTCTACATACATGAAACAGACAGACAAGAATTCTAAAAGAAATTTCCAAGTTTACTCCAACTAAAACTATTAAATTAAGATGAACGTTTTAGGCTAATGGTGCTATTTTTATAGTATTGACCAAACAAGTTTTTTTACTTAAAATTATTGTGCAGACAGAAACATTCTAGTGACATTAATTTAATAAGCTTATTCTATACAAAAAATGTGGCTCTGCATTGAGCTATTTTATGGAGGTAGTAAATTATTGAATCCAGACAGTAACTGATGAGTCGTAGATCAGCTTTTACTATCGAGTTTCATTAGGATTGACACTATTTTTAAGAATAGAGAAGTAAAAATATAACTCAGAAAAAGTAATAAATGTGAACACTTTCGATATGTAAAGCTATGAATTTGTCTGCAAATTTGAATTTTTATGAACATTCATTACTTCTCTAGAATTTTCAGATATTTTCATGAAATTTTGTAATTCTGAAACTATTCCTTGGAAATTTGCCAATATCCACACAAAAAACCCTGAATAATTAATAAGTGAAAAAAACATTATTATATAGTTTTAAAACTATACCTTGTAAATTTGTATCCAATCTTTGAGTGTGACAATATAACTTTTTAAAAAATGTGAACATAGACTTGCACTATCTGAATATATAGGAATTTCCCTAAAATTCTCCTAAGGGGTTTTTTAAACAAAAAAATATTTTAGATTTTACTCCCAATTTTTAATTCAATAAAAATTTGAGTAATTATATAAAATGGTTTTTATGATTGTGATGATGGGTCAATGTAAATGGTTTCTAACATTGCAACCATTTGTAGTTCTTGTAGCATAGGCCTCCTACAACAAAAATGTAGTTTGTGAATAGCTGAATTGTTTTTTTTTTTTACGACGAAAATAGTAGTTCTTTCCTTATCAATTAAGTGTCACATTTGATGGATATAAATCTTAAATGTTTAAGCTCAACTTGAATGTCTTCAATCAAATTCGATGTCTACTTTAAACGTTCCATGTCGACGACTTACACTGGACTTAGTAACAAGGCCACTATAAGCTTACAGTTTCCATTTTTACGTTAATATTACATGGAAGGCATATAAGCAATGCATCGATATAATATACCATTTTAAAAATACCGTTTATAAGAAAGGTACCACGAGTTTGATAAAGCTGACTGCTGAAGTCGATGCTTGATCGACTCGAGCGATGGAAAGGTTTCACAAAATGTTACACGATTTATTTTTTGTACGTCGTCGATGTATCTATCATATAGATACAAACGTTTCTTTTTTTTCTAAACCATCCAAGTTACACAGATATCACGAAATTTATCCAAATAATAAAACGGTTAACTCTTAAAATAAAAGAAACCTTGTATTACGCCGCAAACTTTTACTCTGTTAAGTTATACAAAATGTTATTGTTTATATAATGTATTACTCGATTCTTAAATTACGACTACTTTCGATAGCTGCGAAGAAGTAAAAATGAAGATATACATGGTTTTAATCTCCAGATTGAATCCAGGTTTCTCATAAGCAAAAGTAAAGTCGCGTAAATGTTAAAAGATTTTCGGTGAATGCCCCTCATAAATCTACTTATTCATAATCCTAAAATGTAAAATGTCGCCACGACACATGCAGTTTTAATTTTTTTTTTTCGTTCTTTACTATATGTCAGAACGACTTTGAAGAACAAGATCATAATCTTAAACAACGCACTTCTGTTTTAACAGTGTCGCTCTAATTGGAAAGAAGCTCTAAGCCAGTAAGAAATGAACTGATGCTGTGAAATAAGGAAACTAGCATCGTAACTGGGGTACTTGCTTGACTAGCGATCCACCGATTATTCGGTTAAGCGCGTCATAATGTATGCATATGAACAATTATGAAATCATCTCCCGAGCTGCTCAGCTTGTCATCCCGAACATTAAATGAAATTGGAATTTTTCACTGATTCTCTTAAATCTACTAAAAAACGTCTACTAAAAAAGCAAGTACCTCGCGATTCGAGTATACGCGTATAAAATAATAATAATAACTTGATGAAAAGGGGGAGGAATACGTAGGAACAACCATCGATTTATGTCTTAGCAATATCCATGGGGCAACCCCCTGAAGTGTTCATTGATGCGGTCGGGAGTGAAGCTACCACAGGGCTCACTATAGTTGGTGGAATTGCAGGCTTCACAAATCTGTCAGATGTGCGTCTTCCAGACGATGTGAGCATGTGTCCCTGTTAATATTTGATATTATGTTTAAATCTAGTTTTATTACATCTGATTTAAAATGTCAAATATTTCATTACTCACGCCAGTGGGCGGCGATGAACTTGAGAAAGGAAGTGTGGTCGGCTGTCCACATGCATAACATCGGTTGGCATTCAAGTTCTCGCGAGATGATGAACCTAACATAAAAACACCTGTCGATCAATGTTAAGTTAAGATAAAGACTATACGAACCATTAATAATAAAAATATTCATTTACCTGGACTAAGTGGTCTTGAGGAACTTGGCGAAGGATTGTATGGCACCGGACTTGAGACTGTACGACCTCTGATATTTCCACCAGACATTACGATTTCATTGTAATGGCGTTCTTCCTCCATTTCCAAACTAGCGGTAAATAATTATTATTAAAATTTCAAAAGGGCACAAAATTTAAAAAAATTGTTATTTAACTGGCTACACCCTTTAGGATTTAATTTAATGCTCATTTATAGTACTAACATAAAAGTGATCACAAATAATTGCTACAATTTGATAAATTAATAAAAGTAAAACTATACCTAGATTCTGATTCCGATAAATGTCTGCATAGTGCCTCACGTCTTTCAACTTCAAGCTGTAATTTTCTCTGAAGCCTTAGATTTTCTTCACGAATGTGCTTTTCTTCATTGACATACCGTTGCATCTTTTCAGTATCTATTACATAAATAAGAAGATATAAATAGTTTTTTGTAAAGTACATATTTTTGTAATACAATTAATTTATTTTAATTTTAAAAATACTTAAATAAATAACTTACGTTCTTGCTGCGACATCAACAGTGTATGCCTTAATCTGGCAACTTCACTTCGTAATGTTTGAATGTGTGTGCTAAGATTAGTAGCAGCATCGCCATTACTTATATCTCTCAAAGAGGTAGGATCAGATACAGGCTGGTCCAGTTTGATTTGTAACATTCTTTTCTCTGCCTCCAATTTATCCATTCGCTTCCATAATTTGTTCACAAGTGCTTCCTGTTCCTGTTCCAAAGTGTTTTCTAGTTCGACCTTTTCACGGCGCAACTGCTCCAGATTACTTTGCTTTGCTAATGTCTCAGCTTCCAACTTTTCGATTTTACGCATCAATTTGTTCACCAGGCATTCCTGTTCTTGCTCTAGTGTTTGTTCGAGGCGACATTTTTCTTGTCGTAATTGATTTAACTTTCGAGATAAATCATTGGTCAAACATTCTTCCTCTTGCTCGTAATGATGTGCAAGGGTTTCCTTCTCTTTTTTCAATGCTTGAATCTTCTTGAGTAGCGTATTGCTGATAAATTCTTCTTCTTGTTCAGCTTTTGCTTGCTAGGAATGAAAATAGGAAACCATATTTAATACATTTCTTTCATTTGAATATTAGATAATCAAATATTATTTCAAACATTCTTTCATTATGAATGTATTTGCATGTTATAACTACAATAATATCAGGAAATGAAGTGCAGTAACATAAAAGAGCATTCTCGAGGTATGAATTCAAGTTCTGTCTTCTGAAATATAATGTTTATGTTGGTATGAGTACTGGTTTGTATGGTCAGTTGACAAAATGTACAAAATTTATTTTAAAAACAAATGGTAACCAATGGGTGCCGAGGAAGATTCTACTATTTTACTGCATGGTTACCATTTATTTTTGAAATTAATTCTGAAGAGATATCAAATTTTGTATTTTTGTCAAATGACCATACAAACCAATATTCATTACATCTAAACATTGAATCAAAGCGGTTAAGAAATGAAATATGCATTCTCATTTTCATTATAATAAATATAATGATTATCTCAACGACATTATCCAATTAAAATAAAAAATTTGCCACTTAAGTGAGGCACTAAATTTAGTAGCATGATAAAAAAGTTTCAAAACCGCCCTGGTAAAAATTGAAGTATATCCAAATTCACACTTAAATGACATTTGTGTAATATTTCATTTAAATATGACATTTCAGAAAAATTGGTTCAGAATTGATTGATTCTGAACGTTTGTCTTTGTTTATAAAAGTTTAAAAATTATATATATTTTAAACTTAGACCTTAATGAAACCGTCCTATATATATATATATTAAATTATTATCAGTAACGATTTGATGCTACGAACATGACTACAAACGGAAATTCCTCCACTACAGTAAACTACAAATAATGTTTTATTGTTAAAAATTTACATTTTATGATTTATAAAATTATGGACAGAAATGCTAGATAGAAACACGTCCCTTAAAGGACCTTCAGCGCTCTGAATTGGGATTAGGGAAGAAATCAAGAAGCGGAAAAATCTTCCAAATTTTCAGACTTACAAATGACAACAAAATTTGAAGTTGGTGGATGCAAGAAAGCATCGGTAAAAATACCAGTATTTCATTTCTATAATGATCATGAATTGAAATATTAAAAACTATTTAAATATAACACAACTCCTGTGAATTTACATTTTTTAGGTCAGGTAATATTGAAACAATGAGATGAATCGCTGGGAAACATGAAATATGTTTCTCATAAGTTTGTCCATCTAATTTCATATGGGTAACATCACAATGATAATTTCATTATTTAACTGAATATAATGGTGATAATTGAAAATAGCAATCTTCCAAAATGTTTTCCTATTAATAAACTTTAAAACAAGATATGTGAGTTTTAAAGTAAAATGGAGAAACCAAAAATAACAAATCTATGAAGATTGAGAATAATTTCCATTATAAGATAGACAACAGATAAGCATAGTGGACTGGCCTACTACCTAAGTAATAGTACTGCTTTATTTTTGTAATCAATTGTTAAGGCCCTTGAGCAACCTGAATATAGGTAAGGAGGATGTCAAAAAGTGAGAAAGAATAAAATATCAAATTCTATGCTGCATAATGACAGGTACGAGCAAAAGAAATATGAAAATTTTACTGTGGTTTCACAATGTGGCAATCCGTGCATACATTTTTTCTGGTCTAAAAAACATTATCACAGATTGAAAATGCAAATTCTTCATTTTTATTCATACATGCATATTTATATTATTTCTAATTGTTAAATGCTATGCACACTCAAAATTATAAATATCAATGTACATTTGTATGGAAAAAATGTAGAAATACATAAGTTTAATACAGGACTTGGTCCTTTTTCAGTACACTTAGTAAACGAATCAATTTGCTATCAAGACGAATAACTTTTGAAATATTGACTAAAATTAAAGCGTATTTATTAATTATAGTCAATATTATGCTGAGATTAACGTAATAGAGAATATTCCAAAATTAAAAGCATGTGCAGTGAAAACCAAAACATTTTTTTAATACTGCAGACTCTAAAAAAGGTACTAGCTAAAATGAAAAAGAACTTAGCCAATGCCAAAGAAGGTAAAATGTAAAACTGCAAATACTCACAATAATGACAGAGGCTTGGCGAAGGGCGCGATTCTCCTCTTGAAGCGCCTTTACTCTGAGCTTGTAAGTTTCAAGCTCGACTTTTAGGACTCGGTTATGTTGCTGTAAGGAGTCAATTCTCTTTTGCAACTGCTCTCGCGTCACCGGTGACGGCGGCATCATAATCGGTCCTCCGTCAATCGAGCTCGAATCGCTTTCGGATGCACTATCGCGGTCAGCCATTTTTCTTGCAACGAAAATTCTTCTGGAAAATCGCGTCCCGTTATTACTGTTGCATGATCTGCGACGACCCGTTGATATCACAAAAATACTTTTCCGATTATTATTGAGTCTCGGACCAGCACGCGGGACTCCTTCGTGAACAACGGACGAACTGCAAATAATCTGAGAACTGCCGCACGGACGGACATGTGCTTCACCAATTCGCAACCAATCAGCTGTTTTGTCGTCCACCGACTATGTATTCAAACAAAAAAAAGAAAAGGAGATCGAAAGAAACCACCGAAACCACCGGCCTCACTGCGCAATGCGCATTTTCGCATGTCAGCG
>JAPYZR010011981.1:0-15270 GCA_030522945.1 Trichopria nigra
TAAGTGATATGCTATTAATCATGTATGCTCATTGATGTAGTCGCTAATACCCAAATGGGGGATGCGACAATAAATAAATAAACAAAAAAAAAAAAAAAATATATGCAGATATAAAATTGAATTTCTCGCAAGTTAGAGGATCCGACACATTTGCTAGATTCACAAAATCATCAGCGATATACGCGTGTCAGCATATTATATGCGCAGCTGCATTCTCAAATTTCTTTCCAGAACATTCAATTAAAAGCTATTCATGATTCATATGTTTGTCAGAATAATAAAAAATTCTTCACAAGGGTCCAGGTATATCAAATGATGCCATATGATCCTCTATAATTCTAACATGATCGTCTACAACCACCGCACTAACTAATAAACTATGATCAATTTAAATTATAATTAGTTTTTTGTATAATTATTGCAGTTTTCCCCTTAAAAGAAAATGTATGATTGAGAAACTGAAGTTTAATTTGCATTTCGACGAAATAAATATGCAAGCACTTTAATTAAAAAGTATTCGATAAAACTGTTTCAAATAAGCATGAATATTTTGTGGAATGTTGAAAAATTTAATGAAAAAATCAAATGTTATGTCCGACATTATTTTCACCCTTGCAGAATCTCAAATGAATATTTACAACAAAATTTGGCAAAAATGTCTGTAATTTTATGATGTATTTAAAACCAACCTTAAAAGTTTACCGAGAAAAACCCTTTAACTATAAGTTATGATTATTCATCTTTCTATAGTCCTTGACGAGCAAAATGGTCCTTAGTAAATTGACTTTTAATAAATGGGCGAGTCATAGAGGGACTTAGGTATAGGTACATATGACATTCTACGCGAAGAAATTTTGTTGTACAGATATAAAGAAGTACATATCGTATTCTCGTAGAAGGTAGCGAGAAGGATCAAAACTCGCATCACATTCGTTAAGCTTCGTGTACTATTCGCTTCACCATATATACATTCAGAGTGGAAGTCGCGCTTGCCGGCTGTGGTCCCTGATGACTTGCCGCTGGTCGTTGACTGTCCAAGATGCTATGCAGCAACATCGGCATCACGCTGCAAGGAAACTATGCTACGGGCCTTGGACATGTACTACCGTGCATTTATGACTACACTAGCTGCATGCTGAGACGACGCCAGGGAAGTGCACAGAGGAGCAAGAGAAGAACCCGATTAAAGGGGGAGGACGAGAAGGAATGAATGCAAGCGAGTTGAGTCGCTCTTTCTTCCACGCACGCGAAGAATCATCGAAAGCCCCTTCGTGGAATCTTAGGTGCGAAGATATTTATTAAGACAGAGGCTACATTTTTTCCGAACCCTCTTTTAGCGCGTCAGTCTTGTTTACGGGGGCTATTACGTGTTTCCGGGAGCACTATACAGTCGTAAGTCGCCCAGGAACTACAGCAAGATTGAGATAATGCTCCTCTCTGACATACGCATGAACGGAGGAATTGGGTAATTGTATATGGTCTCAAGAGAGGAATTGAGGTTATCCTGGGGAATTAGGTCACCATATATAAGAACGATTCGCTAGTACAAATTTTCTGTATATAGTATACAAAACACCGCTGGAATCGAGGTAAAAGACGCAATAACTAACTTGATTTTTTTCGGCGCAAAAGTTACGTGTACATTTGTGAGTCGCTTTAAGGGGTCATGCAAGGGGCCCGGCGTGAAACTTTGAAAAATTACACGTCCGTTTTTTATATTCTTCGAAAGCGGACGTACTTAAGAACGTACAGTTAAATTGCGTAATTCGCTGCATAATTCCGATTATTGTCGGCTCTTACGGACTCTTACGGACCAGTTTCGCAAGTGGATGTACATACGAAAATCACGTCATTTCGTAACTGTGGTTTGCGCTTTTCTGAAAATCTTACTTTTTAAATGAGCCTGCCGAAATATAAATCTTGAGATAAACGAACTGTTTAAGTCAATGTTTTTTTTTTTTAAGATTTCTGTCATTATGGAACAAAGAATTGAACGAATGTTATTATTAAAGAATTAAGAGTATTAATGACTAGTTCTTTTTGTACAGAACAATAAAGAACTGTCAAAGAAACGTGACAACAAAATTTAAGATTTATATATGCGGCTCACTCGAATATATTGATGACGAAGTTGATAGATTATTATCGTCGGTTTTTTTCTTTTTATTAAAGCAATAACATTTGTACGCCTGAAATATTAGGAATTAGATGCTTTCTTTATATTATGAGTACATATTTTGTCAGATGACCATAAAGTGTTATCTTGGATTTTTTTATATTCGAAAGAACGATTTAACACTGGATTCGAAGAAATGTACGATGATTTTTACTATAGCTGTTAAAAAAAAATTGACGTTTCATGTAAATCATTCGGAAATCAGTTTATAGGGTATCGATTATAAATCAATTCTCTTTCTTGTATATTAGGACGATGAGGAACTTGACGAGATTTCTCGACGTCTTGTGTCGTGATCGATGGACTTCTTAACACTGAAAATTGCAGTAAAGGTCTCCAAGGTATCCGCTGATTTCTCGCTCCGAATATAGGAAGAAGCTTGTCCGCCGACACGTGGAAATTCTAGGTGTTTCTTATATTTACGTCGAGATATTACTCAGGATTTTATCCACTCAAGGAGACAGTATTATCTTCGCCGCAATAAATAAAAGGATTATAGTACGTGTCGAACGTGAAAGTGTGCTGGGGAAGGTTCGCGATTGGGCATACCCCACACCGACTTTACTGCATCCAATGGAAATAGGAATATTTTTTATTACCGATATAATTTTTTTCCTTGAATTTGCAAACTCTTAAGCATCGCGAATTATTGTTGTTCCATGTCGAATTAAAAATTCCCGAGACAGGAATAACAGGTTGAATAAATTACATTCATTTATCGAACGATCAATAATTTTGGAATTTACGACTATTTGATTATAAGTATTCATGATCGATGGTTTATATAATAGAATAGTATTTTTATAAGAGTGGTATCTTTATTCTCATAAATAATGTTAAATTGTGCAATTAAACATTCGACTTTCATGATCTTCACTGCAATATACCGTTTATTGTATAATGTATCGCATCTTTCATTTCTTTCTTAATTTTGCTCATACATTCATTCTCATATCCGCTGATAAGTTCAGATTATCGCATTCTTTCGCTAGTCAAGGTCTCACCTTGTACGGGGTAAATGAACGACTCGTGAGTTCATAGGGTTGAGTACTGTACGAGGTGAATACAGAATGTAGTTGATGACCCGCTTATCAGGACAACAACCTTTTTATATTATTAATTTTTATTCCGTTATGTGTCGAATGAATGTCTTAAAATCCTTGCGTGAATCTAAAAAATTCACGAGTAGGCTTAGGTGCTTTCAATTTGTCTCGATCTGTGTGGGAAGACGATAATGCTAATGTATATAATGGCCTTTCTTGTTTTGCCAAAATTGTGAAATATATATATCTAACCTTTCATTACGTTTCTTTTCGTAGATGACGTCTATACTATTTTTTGTAATTCTAATTCTATTGACTTTGAATAATAAAAATAAATGTAGTGGAGTAGATTCAAATTGCTCTATGAGGTGAATCGAAAACTCGTAAATTGTACCAAAAAAAACATGTTACGCTCTTTAAATTTTCTACAGTTACAATTGAGCCACATTTTTATGAGTGATGAATGGCAAGAGTGGCTCAATCTTCTCTTTAAGAAATTTATAGAACAATTAAGGGGTAGAGGGGGTAATCTACCCAGACATGCTTAAATATTATTCAGCGATTAACGAATGTTTTTTTAGTGATAAAATAATAAGAATGAAAGTGATAAGATTGTTATTATAATATCACGGATCAAATTCTTCGTAAACATAGGATATTTATATCGCGTATACAGAATTTATAGTTTTATAAGAAAGTTTCATAAGCAGTATCACTATTCTCCTGATGGGATTAGTAACTCCGAAATGTTGCATTTTTCACATTTTCAAGTTCAGTTAATCAGCAGAAATTGGAATTTGCAAAATTCAATGAAATAAAAATTCGCAACGAACAAGAACAGTTATTCAGGCTATGTCTACATTACGCTGAGATAAGAATTCTCATTCTCATTATTTTTGATGCTATCATTGTAAAATACTTCAAGTACTGCGAATTCCAACGTAATTATGGAACGCGTCAATTGTTTCATCGGAATAAATCTTTATTATTATTACGTTATTCTTTATTTTGTATATTATATAATTCAACAAAGTTAAAATATGCATTTAAGCTGATTTCGAATCTAAAGTACAAATCAGAAAATTCAGAACGGCGGATCTAATATCAATGAAATGAATAAGCAGATTATATATATTTCGGGAATATGAAGCAAGTCGCCATTATGTCTGACGATGTCTGCCCTGAGTGGCACGTATCGCCACTATTTACAAAAGATTTTTTTTTTAAAACCACGATCAAAAATATACGAGTTGTCAGTTTAGGTACAACCTTTCATTGTAGGTATGACTTTGACATGAATGGATTTTTCACTACTCGCACAACTTTATCCAGTTGATTTACGTAATTATGCATATATATATATTATGCATATATATATATGAAATCAAAGACTATATATATATGCGTGTTCCTAAATTGTATGAACTTTAAATTGCGCACTGATGAAATAAGGCATCATGTACTGTTCGCATTAATTTTTCTCATTCAAACATATCAAGTAGATAGGATTTCACTTTATACACACTGGTAAGGTAAAATTATATACACTATTCCAATATTGACCATTTTTGCGAATATTCCAAAACTATTGAAAAGTGATACTTCTCCAACATCCACGACTATTTATATAATTAAAAAACGAACATTTTTAGATAACGTTATAATCGCCCGCGTACAAGAGCATAATTTTTCTATTTCAATACAACGATCTATAAAAAATACACAAGTATAGGTTCATATCACTTCTCTTATGAAAAACGATAACATTTACTATTAGTATGAAATCATTGTTTGTTCCGATAAACATGATAATCAATATTATCAATCAAGGACACATTACAAAACAACATAATGCAAATCGATTTTTGTTAAATAATATGTATATATTCTCGAACGATGAAATTTACAAATAAATCAAAACGAAAATATATAATGGGTGCGTTCAAGCTCGTTAACACTATTGTGCGGCAAAGTGCGTGTCGTAAATTGATTACGTGATTACACTGATTACGTAATGGCTTATAAATAAATGACGTGATTGAAAAAGAAAAAAAGAAAAGAAGAAATTTATTCAACTAGACCAGAATTCATTCGATTTTTTAGTCGAATGCCAAGCATCATATTCCTTTCATAACTGCGAGTAACGGCACAGATAGAAACAAAGGAACGATGCATTATAACCGGAAAATCTTGTTTATACTAACCAGAAATTCTTACAGTACCAGTTACACTGCACACAAACCACTTTGTTTTTATATACATACCACCCAAGTCCATTATTCATTGGATATACGGAGCTTTGTTAATGTCTAATCAATTCTGAAATTCTAGATGCGGTATTTTCTTATTCCTTTTGAAAACTTTATTATCTCGAATTTAAAGCATATCCTGCGCGTTTTAAACATCACTTAAGCGAGGAATTTAAAATCTAACATCCCGGTTAATTAATTAATTAATTACCTTGCAAACTAGTTTGTTATTACTATTATCTCCATTTTCAATGTTGAACAGATACACTGAAGAGGAAAAAGGAAATCCTTTTATGTTAATGAAGTTTACATAATAGACTACTTATATATAAAATGAAGATTTGCGGTCACATTTCATCAGTCGAATTACGGATATTAATTGTCATGTATATGAACAAATGATGTAATTACTCCTACAGCAAATCAGTCTAAATTAATAGCGATGATTTATCTGTTTTTTTTTTTTACTACTTCCTATAACACTGATTTGAGCTGGCACCTTCGTCTATAGGAATCATTGACTCCCTGAAATAAAAGTTTGGGGCTTACAACGATAATTTGGTTCTCCGAACAATTCTTCTTAGTTCAGGAACTTATACCGATACAGTATAACTATCTCAGCAATACTAGTCTTCTTAGTTCAGGAACTTATACCGATACAGTATAACTATCTCAGCAATACTAGTTTTATGAAATCAGTTATTTCGAACTTCAACGTTATTATTATGTAACCTTAAAAAACGCATTTAAAATTAATAATAAAAATTGAAAGATGCTGGAGGACAAGATTAGGCAAAGGGTACCACTATGATACCTTTTGTCTAATGCTGTCCTCCAGCATCTTTCAATTTTTCTCCAAGCGTGAAATGCTCTATATAGGTTAGGTATACATATAGAACAATACACAGTTTGCAACCTTAGCAATAAGTATGGCTCTCACAGCTATACCGATGTCCCCAAACTTTTTTTTCAGTGCTCTTTTAAAAATATCCCAGGTGAATAAAGCTGAAACTTGACCCTGGAATCTTGAAGCGCGAATCCAAAAACATAAGAATAGATGGGATATTATTAAAATCCTTTGGAGCTATATCGGTACTGAAATAATTGATCAAATTATAAACAAACATTGAGAAATATAAACGTTTCTACGGATATATTCAAAATTCAAAATGGTGGGTCGAACATGGTGGAGCAAAATATTATTTTGAATCGCTAATTAGGAAAATTTGGAAACTTTGATGCTTTTAGAAAAATTAAGGTATACTGATTACATGGAAGTGATGGGTATTTTTGATGGGCTTCATTATTCGTACTATCATCATCGCAGAAATTTACTATAATATTTGGAAATTTTACCTCAATAATGGTAGGTATACACTTTATTATGAAATCTCAAGAGTCTGTTCTCGAAATGATCATCGATCTGTGGAAAAATTTCTAAAGGGAAATAGTATAAGTCCCGTTAACAAGAAAATAAAAAAAAAATTAATTGAAAATGATTAAGACTTTACGAACCAGAAAGCTCCAAATGAAACAAGGATCATAGTTCAAATCAACTTAAAATCAATTAAATTTTTAAAAATATCTCTGTTTATGCAATGCAATGCGAACGGTTGGAACCGATTGTAAAGGGAATATATAGTCTTCTTTATGAAATACCAAATATAAAACACTTGTATAGTAACGGAAGAACGAAGAAAAAGCCTTCATGAAAATCATGGGAGTTTGACACTCATTATTCTTCCTCAATTCTCATCCTTCCGTCTCCTATACACACGTATAATAAAAGAAAGAAAGAAAGGGCGAGGATGCGTCATAAAGGCGAAAAATCGTGTTTATACACCACAACCATAAGCGATTTCTCTCTCTCTCTCTCTCTCTACATATAAATATGTGTATATATTACTGACACCCTACGCCGACAATACGCGAATCTTCCCATGCGAGGTGTTTCTGAGAAGCGATCTCCATATCCTCGATTAATCGGAGTCCACGAGCTTTATTTCCCGCGAAATATACAAGAAAATCGTCCTCCATGGGGGTCGCGTCGCCCGTAAATCACGAGCACGTATGTGTATATGTATATACGTATATGTATGTGCATAAAATAATGACAATACGGTTAGAGTGTTCCGGAGCCAGGGTACGACGTTGTTCATCGGCTCGTATATATACATACAATCGTAGCTTAATCGCGTTTCGAGCACGGAAACGGGCGGGGTCCTCTCGTCCTACACTACAGGTACGGTTCGCTCGTCTCGCGCTGTTTTGACCGGTGGCGCCTGCCAGGAAAATCAAGCAATGAGATAGTCCACGGTATCCTAATAAGGTATCCGAGCCACGGCCTACGAGTCTTAGTCGCCGCCGCGGCGTGTCGAGTCGAGCGCCAATGTTTTCGCAACTGTCAATACGCGACGGCAACGCGCTCTCGAGCGGACGTTAACAGGTTGCCTACAACACGGGGCAAGGACGGCCGAGGTCGCGAGCCACGAGGCCGTCGCTGCGTGTTGTTGTCTGTACCCGTGTATATATATATGCACATACGTATGGGTATATAGGTTCCGCTGCGCCGCACTCCGCACCGCCCCCTCTTCCGTAGGGGCCCCGCACGTATGGCAGCCGAGCGAGCGAGCGAGAGACATGCAAGAAGCATATACATATATACAAGGGAACAGGACCGGCTTGCGCGAGTCCTGCGGGAGCAGGAAGTCGCCGAGTTATTTATGAGGCGGAAAGCATCGACCTCTAACTCTGCGAGCGTCGATTCGCGTTGCGGGAATTCTAAAGAGAGGGGAAAAAAATGACACCGTGAGTCGCGGGACCGCCGCCGCGTTAAGTCCCTCGTTGCTCATCGGCGACTGCGACGATGCATCCGAATCGGGAATTTTAACGCTGTAAAACACGTAAGCAAGTTTCTGCAATGTACGAGGAACTGTTTGATTATGCCCCCCCAACCTCAAGGCCTCCTCAAAGCTTTTTATGAATTCCATATAGAGCGACAGTTAAATTAATGGAAATATTTCGATGAAAACGTGTGGCTAGGTGGAGTAACAACTCAACAAAATGTAACTTTTTCTGATGACTATGTATTATTTCAATTTCGAGCACGATCCCGTTAGAACGTCACAAATTTACCTGGAACCATTTATATTTGTACGCATGTACTAATTGTGTGTATGATTTCATGTTATGCACAATTCCGATTTCAGGACAAACCACGCTGAAATGGAATAAACTGACTGTTTGTTCATTCAACAATGACCGAATCTTTTCCCTCACTCGCCTATACAGCAGCGAAGCTCAAGTCATACATAAGTCCCATATTTTTTTATTCTCGAGCATAATTATACGTATAATACGACGAAGAAAATATGTAATGAAATTCCTCGAAAACTCACTGACGGACGGACGGACCTGCAACGACCGTTACTCAAAGCATCAAAGATCTCATGAAAAGAAGGTGGAGTTTTGTCGGCTATTAGTCTCGCAGTTTCTATTTAGAGAAATGGAATGAAAATGCATTGTGTTGTTTAGCTCAGGTCAGTCGCCGTGAGATTGCGCCTTTGGATCGGAGTTGCGTGTTGGAAATATCCACGAACTGGACGAGCGTGGAAATTTTCTCCTGCATCCACGTCTGCAGGGAGTTATAAAAGAGGAATTAAAAGTCATTAATTAACCCCTGGGAAAGCAGAAATGAACTCTTCTATTTTAATTTGCTCTGTGAAGACGTGCCCAGTTGTTGCTGGGCGCCTGAATGTTACATATAAAGAAGGGTTGTACAACGACCATGATGACTTCCGCAAGAATCGGCCGCTTGGTGCTGAAAGCGTGTGTATGAAACAAAGACTTTTATCGGGGGAGTTTACTTTGGGTCGTGGTCACGTCAGATTCGTAAGTACGTGATATTGCTTAGAAGAATTCTACATTTCATCACCAGATGTTAGTTGCTTGATGAACATTAGTTTTTATGATAGTTAATGACTTGTACATTGAGAGTTAATTGTTTAAACAAAATTTCTCGTAGGTTTTTGCGTTCGTAAGAATTGGAAATGACTTTGCCGAATGGTACTGTCCTTCTTTGTAACTACTATTTCAATTTTGAAATTGTCCTAAATTAGATCGTTAACAGCAGCAGAATAAAACTGTCTAATTCATGCAAAAATGGACACTGTATTCAATTCTTCTCTGGTTATAGACGAATATATGTTAGGAATTCAGTCAGTGTGACAAAGTCTACCCTATTTCTCTATTTTAATTGCCATATTTATTTTAACTTTTTCATTCCTCTATTTTAACCTTTACTCCTCATTCGTTCCCCCGCTGTTCGATCTGCGATGTGACGTCACTTCATTGGGAATGAACCAACGAAAGGAGGTACTGTCTAACCTCTCTTATTTTACCCGACCGGGACTAGGAGACTTCTTTATTTTACCTATTATTAGGAGAAAGTAAATGTACGCCCTCTACAACTCCAACTTCGCCCGCTTGTCTCATATAAGCATGCGCAGAATCAAAAGCACTTATGTTAGTGGAGATAAGTGAGGGGCAATTTGTTTATAGTAACGAAGAGAATTTTAGATAAAATTTGGAAGAGAATAAAATATGAGTGAATAAAATAAAGGAGGTCCACCTGTAGGTATAGCTTTCTCTTTTTCAGACTGGTGGGCATGACGGGAAACGTTAAAATAAGACCGAGGGGCCGCCAAATTACTTGACCTGAAAAATTAAAGGGTCCTTCTCTATGTGTGTTTTCGAAAAGACACAGAATTAAAGTCTTCTATAATCGCAAATGTAGACTCAAACTCGTATGAGGAAATAATAAAATTTACGTCTACCTTCAATAGCATATGCGTACACTGTCGTCCCCACGTCTTCGTTATAAATTATTATGTAGGCTGTAAGCTGACCCCAAAGTGCACCCTTCAATAAGCTATAAAATTCAAGGGAGCGTACTCATTCGGAGAAATGACTGGGCGGATAAAGCGTACGTCCAATCGGGGAGAAGCCTTCATTCAGCAAAGTGATTACTTTGGAAAAGCGTGGTTTCTGAATAAATGTCTGGATATTATCATGCATATCAGACTTTTGACCAGCAAAGTAAAACTAACTGTTACCAATAGAAATTTTGTTATATATAAAAGTAAAATAAAATTTATGGATATTGATGAAAATCGATTGTTTATCTCGTCCGCCAATGTCCGAGCAAAATTATATGTCCACGTATAAAATACATTGAGATGGTCGAAACCCCTAATTACACCGAAATTGCATTCTGGATCGGGGGGGGGGGGGGGGGGTCGTAAATCAATTGTTGTTTCCTACAATCGTGGTCCGGTTACACGTTCCCATTGCAGTTTCAATCAAAGGAAAGCGAAAAGTGCGGCATCAATCAAGGAGAATCGGTATTGCTCTATGAGGTCACGTAGTTGAGACGCCTTTGCCCCATTTTACAACTTGAAGTCATTTGCATTTAGAAATAAAAGAAATTTTGATTATTGCGGGTCACGCAAGACCAATAGTAAGCGAACTGCTAAGTCTTCGTGGATTTATGCTTAGTTAGTAAATGTGTTCTTTTACTTCTTGTAGGTCGAGAATTGTCGAAAAATCCGATTCGAAACTAATTTTTGAAAATCTGGTAAAAACAAGGGGAATAAAACATCGGCAAGAGATTTAATCAAGATGTACGGATTTTGGACTTGATTTTGTTTGGTCCCTTGATGATGAATGCTTATACAGAATTAAGGGTATTCTCTACAGCTTCGGTATCATATTTCATCAATTGACATACATAAAAATTTATATATTTTCTTTTCGATTAAAAGTTAATTTTGATTTGTGGGTTGAAATTTCATATTTTATAACTTTAAATTTCATAATTATAAAAATATACAGGCAGAATTGTTTAATTGAAAATAATATAATCTACACATATATATTGTGATAACTGTTAACACTCAATATTTGGAATTTATAAGGTATACAAAATATTAAAAAAATGTTACAATATCAATATTGATACATTCATATATCTAACGTCTAATATTCTTATCAGATTTTTATGAGATATAAAGGTAGAAATTTACACGTGATGTATGCATACAAAAATTCTCAAACTGGATCTAACTTACATTGAACCAATAAAAGGCGCAAGCTTTTTCGAAAAAGTTGACGTTTAAAACCTTCAATTATATATATATAAGCCTGATTTTCATACAGTCTTAAGCACTAAAGCAATAAATCGATTATTTCACAAAAGCGTATTCACGCAAATCAGGGAATAACAAAGCTGTAAAATGTTACATCTAAAGTTAGCGTTCACCTATTGCTGATTACGTAATCATGAATCTGATAAAACTATTGACTGAAGCTGGAATGCACAAACCGCGTCTCTAAAAATAAGACTTCCTATCACTATGCAATATTCACAAAACCTGATTAAGTATTAAAGATTCATTTAAATCTTGTGAGATGTGTTTTATTGTGCATTAATATTTCGTACAATGAAACGGTAGGAGCTATATGTATTTAGCGGGGGAAAAGTTATTTTGTACTAAGACATACATTTATTTGCATAATCATATCTAATATTTTAACCTGTTATTTAAGGCCGATTAAAAAACCGATTACTTTTTTTTTCATTGAATTACTGTTTTATTTAATGAAAATTTCTAGCATTATGTTTTGTATCTTTTGTTTTAGAAGACGGAAGTTAAATAAGCAACTATATATGGTTCGAACCGTTTTCGAAAGTCATTATACGGCATTTACATTGTCATTAGAACTTTAAGATATATAGTATATAGTCGGTTGCTGGAACTTACTATAGCTTGTAACTCGAGAACATGACCTGATGATCACTCTAGGTTTGTGTGAATTAGCCTGGCAATGACTGCGGAGGTATACTGCACATAGTGAAAGTTAATATCACCAAACGAAAACTCCCAACATAAACGCACTGTTATCAAATATACGACTTAAAGAAATTCGTTTTAATTATACTTTAATAAGATACACTATATTCAATGAAGCTTTCATTTGTTGCGCGATGCTGTAAATGCAAACAAATAAAAAGGATAACATAAATAATGATACTTTTTGGATTCCAACAGCAACTGGTAATAATTGATTTTCGTAAAATTGCAAACAATATCGTCTAAAAAATAAAATTTGTTTCTCTTATTGTTTACTTTAAGAAGAGTGGATGCTTCAAAGTCATGACTTAGGTCGATTTAGTCAAATTTGAATGCCAATTAGTGCATTTTTTGGACTGATAACAAGTCTTCGGCCAAACATGTCTATTCAACTTTGACAGCTAACAATATGACAGGTATAAAGGCTACTTCGTAGGTCAGTTGTATGTATGTTTTGTTAAAATTTTAATTTCTAATGTAAAGAGCAGAATGTAGCACGTTAAAAAATCATAGAAATATACGTCGATCATCTTTCAATGACAGAATCTGTAATCGTCATTGCACCTTACATTACGTCTAACATGGCTCCAATTTAAAGTGAAGACAGAAAAATAAATTAATAGGATTTATGGAATATTTGTTTTTAAAATTTTGTATTCAAACGCAGACAAAATTTTCATATTTTGCCGATAAATATATTTCACTCGAAAAATAATTGATCTATAATCAGAGATATACATTTCAACAAAAGACAAACCATCTTTAAAAAATATGAAATTTGGGACAATAATATGATTATCTGAACTAAACTTGAAACTAATTGAAAAACTTTACAAGTTTATTCAAAAATAAAATTGATAATTTAAATATTAATTGATGAATATAGTTTGCTGGTATCAGATTACAGTAGAACTAAAGTGACATTCGTGAATTATGTATATCGAGGCTGCTACTATACGTATCTAAATATCGTACCGTTGCGTTGGTTCGAAGAGAAATTTTAAAAGGTTGCTATATTACTATCACCCACTAACATAACTTTACTCATCGCCTATTTCCTCTTGTCACTGCACTAAAATTTATGTAAATGTCTATTCTCGCCAATGCATTTAAAATAGATTGCTTCGTCTCCCGTGTTCCGATGCTATAATTTAATGATGAAGTATTTTAGAAAATCAGACACGCAATAGAAATGCTGTAATTTGCAATTATTTAAAGAAACATTTACGTCTATTTCAGTATGATATTTTGATTTTATAATTTTTGTAGTGTTACATGCAAATAAGGGCTTTTCATGACAGACCAGTTCTTCATCACACACTGTTAAATATTATATGTAAACAGAAGTAACCTCAAATTTTGGTAATAATATTTAAAGTTAAAAGTATATATATTTTTTAAATAAATGTAATACGGACATGGTTCCAATAGTGTTATTTATACATCCATCAGACGTTCTTATTAGAATACTCTGACAAATGACTGAAACTGTATGTGCCGCATTTAAATTAAATTATTAAAAAATTTCAATATTCAAATTATATAATTCTAAACTTCTAATGCCCCCTTATTGACTATAAAATTATTCATACGCCAGAGATAATCGGTATGATTTACAGCGTTATAATTTCAAGCATCCATAAATATCATGTTGGAAAAAGATTATACTTCGTGTGGGTCCAAGAGAATTCATATTCTCGACCTATAATGCAAACTCATAGTTGTATACGATATATAAATAATCTGATATATTTATCGAAAGTATGTAATTTTTTTTTTTAATACAAACGTTAAACATTACTTAATTTTTTTGATGATTTCAAATCACAGTTTCAACATGACGGTACCGATTACATATATGTAGTCGAGTATTCATCAATTATACCATTTTCTGTAAGTGGGTGTGTGGGCGTGTGTGTATGTGCTATCCTTAGCATATAATAATAGAAATTGATTATCGTGCAAATAGTTCTTGAAGTAAAAATTTACGCAAATAACTATATACGTGTATAATACTCATAATACAAACTTTCATCGTTTGCTATGACAAACCAAGTAAATGTATTTTTTCACGAAAAGTGATTACGCACAGTCAAACTCAACTACGAAATTTCAACTACGTCCATATTTAGAATATTAATATTGTGATAGATGAAAATAAACAGACAGTAATACAAATTCAAAATTCTGATGTAAAAAAAAAACAAAACATGGGGCTATATGCTAATCTTTTCTCTATCGTTCCAATTTCAATATATGCGCAGTGCCGAAAATTGGGATGATGATTGAGGACATCCGCTAAGTCGAAACTAATAAGTGCTACAATAGTCATTTAGTCATAACTATACACGGTCATAATTAGGTGGTCAAAGTCATCTGAAAATATTTTTTAAGTCAACTTGAAAAAATGTTTATTTTGAAAAACCAACAATTCGATTTAAAATAATTTAAAAAGAAATTGTCAGACGATTGACTGTATGTATATATATTTCGATCTGAACATGAAATATCACCTCAGACTCAGACAAAGAATACATTAGACTTGAACAGACATTCGAGTGAATTAAACTTTTAAAGAATGATCCGTTATTCCAACTTAGGTATTATGAAAGTCCACTGATTTCATGTCGTATACGGCCACTCGTATATAAATTTATAGAGATACGTGTGGAAGTCTGTACTTATACATGAATTATATAGATTATAATGCAATTTATTACGTCGTATAAGAAAAAGACTAACCGGAAGAAAATCTATTACAATAAGGCATAACATCATTATATACGTATATGTATATATATATATGTTAGAAGAGTAGTTTACGAGGACATTTGCATAAATTTGCATGTTTTTTATTTCCCTATCATTTCCCATGTTAAATTTACGAGGAC
>JAPYZR010011990.1:0-10667 GCA_030522945.1 Trichopria nigra
CATATTGAAGAGTACTGCGCACTCTCCGAAAGGGATTCCTCAATTTGCATTTGTCATATGATTTTATGAACGCGTGCCGATACGCGCATAGCGCATGTAATTCCCGGACTCCGGAGCGCGGAGAAAGTTCCCACTTCAAGCGCTTCACGCGTGTCTTAAACATTTGAATCTTTCGTGACGTGACGAATCGGCAGATAACCTGCAGTCTTTCTTTTCTTTCAGAAAAAAAGAAATTCATCTGTTAAAGCAATAATGGATCAAAAGGAGTCATGGTCAAAACTGCAATCTTATTTCTCGTCCGGAGGCTCAAAGATCAACATTTCTGAGCAGTTCGAACGAGATCCTGATCGCTTCAAAAAGTACAGGTATTTGACCTTGGAGTGACATTCATCTAATTACATAGTCAAGGGTATTTTGGAATGAACTGAAATACCCGTATAGTAGGTGCTAATATAAAAAAATATGTACGCATTAAAAAATACATTATTTTTCGAATTGTACTATAATTTCGAATATTTTTTTTAAAGTCGCATTTTATAATTGACCTATTATATAGCGACAGCTTTTTTTTTTTGCTGTGAATGCAGGATTACAAACTACGGATTTAAAACCATATAAAATTTATTAAAAGTATAATATAATCTGTAGAAGTAGGAGAGTCTTGAATTATACATACCGTTTTTTCATTACTTGTTGTTCTATTAGAACGTTAATTCAATTATTTGTCTTTTGCAATTCTACTTTTGTACTAGCGCCACCTAGTATTTTAGTTTATTCCCGGAAAACCATTTAATTTAGTTTATAAATTAAACTAAGCTAATTATGATAATTTTTTATTTTTTGGATTTACTGATAAATATGTAACTGTTTAGTTTATCGCTTGACACTCCATCTGATGGACCTATTCTGTTGGATTACTCCAAACATCGAGTTAACGATGAAGTACTGCAGCTCTTGTTCAATTTGGTATATATGAGCACATAATTAAATGAAATAAATTATCTTTTGTGTCTAAATGAATCAATTTAAGATTTTAACAATGTATTTTAGGCAAGAGATTGCAAATTGGAGCAATCGAGATCTGCCATGTTTTCAGGATTGCCAATTAATATAACAGAAAATAGATCTGTGCTCCATGTAGCCCTTCGGAACAGAAGTAATAAACCAATTTTTTGTAACTCCAAAGATGTTATGCCTGATGTGAATGCTGTTTTAGAACATATGCGCCAATTTACTAATGAGGTTAAGTATTCTGAAATATGGACTTTTATTTGTTAGTCTTTATTATATTTAATAAAATGAAAATATTTTAAGAAAGTATAATATAACATTTTGTAATAATTGGTTTATAGGTGATATCAAAACAATGGAAAGGTTATACTGGTAAACCAATTGAAGATGTAGTTAATATTGGAATTGGAGGATCTGACTTGGTAAGAAGATTAATCAATCTAACTAAAATGCAGTTAATCAATAACATGTTAACTTGCAGCGTTTTCCACTGGCAGTTTGCACTTTCAAGTTTACCTTTTAACATGAACTCACATGAACACGCTGAATGGGTGTCAGTGGAAAATGCTATTATTTTTAATGTGTAAATCATCAATTTAAGCGTGAATTGGAACATTTTCACATTTTGATTACATTCGACTTTGACCATAGAAAAATAATAAAAAATTGTTGCATCATTAGTTTTGTTTATAACTAAAATTTCTTTTAAAGGGTCCTTTGATGGTAACAGAAGCTCTAAAACCATATCATATTGGTCCACGAGTACATTTTGTAAGTAATATTGATGGGACACATATAGCAGAAACGCTTAAGAAACTGAATCCCGAAACTGCCCTATTCATTATTGCATCAAAGACATTTACCACACAAGAAACTATTACAAATGCAACATCAGCTAAGCAATGGCTCATAGAACATTTAAAAAGTGTATGTATTAAGTTAATATAAATGATATTTGAAAACATTAATTATTCGGTTCTTTCTTTTTTATTTTTATAGGAAGCAGCAGTTTCTCGTCATTTTGTTGCATTATCTACAAATGCTGAGAAAGTAAGAGAATTTGGTATCGATGTAAAAAATATGTTCGAATTCTGGGACTGGGTAGGAGGACGTTATTCTCTGTGGTCAGCTATTGGTTTATCTATTTGTTTAGCAATTGGATTCGATAACTTTGAACAACTTTTAAGTGGTGCACATTTCATGGATAATCACTTCTGTAATGCACCATTAGAAAAAAATGTACGTGTGAAGATAGAAAACCATTAACTGGTATCATAATTTTTTCAATGCTGAGACGCATGCATTGTTACCTTACGATCAATACTTGCATCGATTTGCAGCATATTTCCAACAGGGTGATATGGAAAGTAATGGAAAAAGTACTACTGTCAATGGGGAAGAAGTTCAATATACAACTGGTAAGTTAGATTTATAAATATTATTTTGTCAATTTTATTGATATTATTGTTAATAAAATATTTGAATTTTTGATATATGAATATTTTTTCAAATAATTTTTTTTTCGTAATGGTTAAACTTTGAATTATTTAAATCCCTACTGGGGCATCCTGAACTAGAAAATTACTTTACAATACCTATTATTATTTTATGTAAGGACCCATTGTGTGGGGTGAGCCTGGAACCAATGGGCAACATGCATTTTATCAATTGATTCATCAGGGCACGAGACTTATTCCTGCTGATTTTATCGCACCAGTTTTATCCCATAATCAGGTGTGTGGAAATATTGCAGTAAACGAACATTGATTAAAGTTTTAAATTTTAAATTAAGAATGATTGGGAAGTGGCTGTCAGTAATCAATCTGAATCATTTTTAATCCAGTTTTTGAAACATCAAACATTTTTGGTTTTCTGAGATTATAGATTCATAAATAAAAAAGGATTAACTTTTAAATTATCGAATTGCAGGTTCAAGGAAATTTACACCATACGATTTTATTATCAAATTTTTTGGCTCAAACTGAGGCTTTGATGAAGGGAAAGAGTGCAAATCAGGTGCAAAAGGAACTGCAGGAGGCAGGGGTCAGCAATAATAATTTATTGCCACATAAAGTGTTTAAAGGAAACCGACCAACTACTAGCGTTCTTGTAAAAAAAGTCACACCGTTTACTTTAGGAGCATTGATTGGTAAATAATTAATAATTAGTTGTGATATTTATTCTTTACAGATAGAAATTACATATATTTGTATTGTATATTTCAGCAATGTACGAACACAAAATCTTTGTTCAAGGAAAAATTTGGAATATAAATTCATTTGATCAGTGGGGGTGAGTAAATTAAATATATTCATCATTTTTAAAATATTATTCAAATTAATTGATGTTAGCAGAAAAACAAAATGAAACATAAGAATACGATACTCTCAGTTTTCAATTTTAAATTGCATGTAATATAACATATTATGAATACTTATTTTTATTACTGTTTAACTAGTAATTAAAAACTTGAGATATCTTAGTAACATTTGATTTCAACTTAAACATTTACTTGCAGAGTCGAATTAGGCAAGCAGTTGGCCAAAGTTATAGAACCACAATTGAAAAGCCCAGATGCAATCACCAGTCACGATTCGTCAACAAATGGATTAATTGCGTTTATTAAGAGTCATAGTACTTAAGTATATATATATATATAAGTATAAAAAATGAGAAAGCAATTAGCCCATGAAGATTTTTCCAGAGTCTAAGGATTCTTCGATAAATAATGGTCTAATTGCATTTGAGTCTTAGGCCTGCATGCGCATTATAATATGTTGGCAAAGATGTAGTGTAACCTGTGCCTCACTCCAATTTTATTAAATTAATTATTTTCCCTTTTAACAATATTATGTTGTTGAGTGTATTATTATTATACCTGCTAGAATTCATATTCATTATTGTGTATTATTGTAAAGAATAGATGTAATATAAGATACAATAATTTATTAATTTACTTTGTAAGTTATCATCGATTTGAATTAATAAATAATTATATATATATATTATATAATTTGTATTAGGTAGAGGTAAAAGTCGCGCGCGCTAATGGCATTTTGAAGATCGCTATAGTTCGTTGGATGCGTATACGCTGTAACGTAATATATGTACATATTCTGTAGTCGGTTGGCGCATGGGATAGCGCATGCATGATGGCGTATATACTGGCCTGGCGATGTATACGTACATATCGTAACCTCACGCACCGCCTCGGGAGTCTGGTAGCGCGTCGGATGATACGCGTTAGGCTTAGGTATACGCGGTATACGTGCGCGCTACTCGTGGATCCGTGGATCATTCGCGTGGATCAGCGAGGATCGGAGGATCTCGTCGTGTCTGCACGACACACGGCTATTCATCTTGATCACTTTCACTCTCTCCGTTCCCGTAGTGTTTGAAAAATAATCATAGTATAGTAGCATATTGCTACCAATTGCTACGTTGCTCGTCCTCAGGAGAAGTTGCGTTTCATGGCGTGAAAAAAATTTGCATCTTTCGTCGATAGGAGACATGGAGCTGTTAACCACCCATTACTGCTTGCTCGAGAAGAGAATCATTCAGAGCCTGAAGGCGAGCGACGTGCGTCATCGGTACGTTACAACGTCAATTACATACTTGGATTTTTCACGATGAAGGACGATGAGACTTAACCTCGAGCCTCACATGTTTTCATGATACATATACACTCTGACGAGTTTGTTATTGTTATTATTTCATCTTAAGTGCAATTACGCGTTTTAAATTTCGAGATCAAGTTTATATGACGAATTTTTGTTTCTTCTTTTCAGTAAAATTAATTCTTGGTAGCGTTACTTTAAAAGTATGTGTATATGTGAACATAAACAAATTATTCGTATATTTTTGTATAAATAAATTATAATCTTGCTAGAACAATAATAAGAGTTGTTCATTTTCTTTTCCAAGTACTGATTTATTGTTGAGAAAAATTTACAAAATCAATATAGCACTTATAAAACTTGATTGAAACTTGACATTTTAAATTATACAAACACACATTACTTTCCACATATAGTTGAACAAGTTTCACTTGAGTCTATTTAATTGAAACCTGTAATAAGAAGAAAGAAATAAATAATCATTTCTGCATTTATAAATTTAACATTTTATAGACAAAAAATTATAAAAAAATATACTCTCCGTTCTTTGGTTTGTTGATCAGGTTGGAATGATGAAATAAAATATATTATTTGATATTACATAAAAATATATTGGAAAAAAAAACAAGATATTTAAATGTTTTTCCCTTTTGTGGGCCTTGTTTAAAAATGATATTCTTTTTGTTTAATTATTTTTCTTATTTAAATAAATATTTAATAAGAGGATTTAATAAGAGGACAATAAATAATAATAAGAGGAACTCTGGATGATTCGTCATGAAAGAATTCGAATTAACGAAATTTTTATTCTTTAGGACAGAGCGCAGTACTGGAATATGGCTTGGGCCATTGGTTGGTTTGTGTGCCTTGGCCACAATATTATATGAGGATAATAGTTACTCAGAAATATGCTTATTAGTTGGACTCACTGGTATAGGACTTCTTGTAAGTTGTATATCGCTTTATGCTTGTCTTGCAACGGAAAATGCGGTGGCGAAAGATTACCAAGTTGTGTACTTCTTCCCAGCCATTGTTACATCTATGCTGTACCTGATTGTTGCCGATAAAGGTAGATTTGTACACGAAAATCTAAAAAAGCATAGTAGAAAGTATGTCATCTTGCATTATTGAGATCGTTTAATTTACTTAATTAAGTGCAGGATTGCTGGTAAGCGTATTATGGGGCTCAGGAGTTGCAAGCCTCGGGTCCTGGGGAGTCATGCAAACAATGTCACATTTTCAAGGATGTTTCACTCTTGGTGAGGCAACTGCTGCAACCCATGGAGTGATTTTGTTTTTGCTCTCTGTTGTTACAAACCTTCCTTTAAGATATCATTTACCTCCAATTCATGACAATGACATTGCCACAGTAATATTGCAAGTAAGATTCATATAAGAAACACAGAACGCATATTGAATCATTTGATTATTTTGTAAAATATATCTAAAATATTAATATTCTAGGTGGGCATTTTGTATGTGATGTGTATTTGTATGTTGTGCGCAACTATTCCAAAGATGCGCAAGACTGTTCAGTTTTACTCAGCTGCATTCGGTTTACTTTTACTGGGTGTCATTCCAGCCTTGCACATAATACTCGATCAAAGTCCACTTTTATGGATGATTTATTTTGTATTTAGCAAGACCAATAGGGTAAGTTTTTACATTTTAGTTAAGATTATGATCGCGAAATAAAGTTTAATTCTAAAATTATGGTAATACTTGAACTATATATTTGTATAGTTCAAGAATGAATTTAAAAAATAATATTTGAACTATATATTTGTTAACCTAAACAGTAAACTATATATCTTATGCTTATGTGCAAAGTTTTTTTAAATTTTATGTTATTAAATTGTATGTAGAGTCTTAATGATGCAGAATATTCGTATTTATATGTATGTAAATCTATCATTCATGAAAAGTTCATGGAAAATTATCATTCAAGTGACAATTTTGTTTCATGGTAAATCTTAATACATAATTTTTATAAGATACATTTAAGTAATAATCTGTTAAATTTTTATTCTAAGTGTCTTTCTCTGAAACAGTTCATATATTTTAATTCATTATAATCAATGTTATAACTGACTTCAATAGATATGTTAAACTTTTATGACTAATAATGATTACTTTTTGGTGAATAAATACGAGTATTTGCTATTTGAATAAATCGTTGCAATTCTACAAGCTGTTGTTATTAATTTATTGAAATCTAATTACCAATAATTACTAATAATTTCACTTTGTTTTCATAGACCCGCATATAAAAAACAAGTGGCATTAATTGTAATTAATTGTAAATTCCCTGAATAAATTATTATTATTATAAATTATCGTTATTATTATTTGTAGATTTTTATAGTGATATATTGGGCTGTGTGTTTATTATGTGGATTATTCGTGATAATCTACCAAGTTCATTCGAATGTACGAGCAACAACCAAGGTTCGAAAAGCTTTCCACATTTTGGCAGTGATTGTGTATATTCCAGGTGTGTTGTGGGAACCAACCTTCTTATATTTAGCCAGTGGAATTATGCTTGCCTTGTTCGTGATGCTTGAGGTATGAATACATATTATACTTTTAAATAAAATAATATTATTTTTATATGTTTTATTCACTTTGATTGTTTATTCAGAAATAGAAAAGATATCGTAAACATGTTTCTTGGAATATTATAAAGAAGTACTATTCTAGTTAATGAAGTTATGGGTCCTGTGATTTTGAATTTCTTTCTATTGGGAATATCATAAATATTAAAAATATGTTAATTTCAGTTACTTAGAAAATTAAAGCTGCCACCTGTTGGAGAATTTCTGCAGCAAGGATTTTCTACATTTGTAGATGAAAAAGATTCGCTTGTGTCATTGAGCCCATTGTACCTATTGTGCGGTTTATTTTTTCCTGTCTGGATACCAACTGAAAATTTGGAACTTCTTCCACTGATGAGTGGAGTACTGTCGGTTGGTGTGGGTGACACAGCAGCTAGTTTTTTCGGATATAAATATGGGAACCATAAATGGGCTAATTCGCCAAAATCTGTGGAGGGTACAATGGCTTGTATTTTGGCACAGTTACTTATGATCATAGGATTCGCTAACTTTGGTACGCATATTTCTTAATGTTTGTTAAATACATTGCGAGATAATGATTGAAAGAATTTATAAATTTTTTATTATTTTGATAAATGGTTTTTACGTAAAGTATATTTTGTTCGTTATTAGGTAAAAAAGAAATAATAAATCATTGATAAATTATATAGAATGGTTTTTTTATGAAATATTTTATCTATATAGTTACTATTACAAAATAAGAAATAATGTAAATAATTTATGCATAATTTGTATTAATTTATGCATAATTTTTATTAATTTATGTTTTAGGATACGTTGGTAGTTTATGGTTGCTAGTCAAGAGCATACTGTCTGTCATTTTCATATCATTAGTTGAAGCTTGGACAGACCAGGTAGATAATCTAGCATTGCCACTATTGATGTACATGTGCCTTATGGTGTGAAACGAATCTACCTCAAAGTACACCTTTGAGAGAACGTCAAACAAAAAATTATAAATTTTGATGTTGAATTTCATCATAATTATGTTTATGAATAATCTTGCTGTAAAGTGAGAATCGTTATAAATAACACAACTGTTGCATTAACGATATTGCGTTTAATAGAATATGCATACACGTGTGCGTAATTAAGTCGCAGTGATTAAGGAACGTGAAAAGCGATTATAATCGTCGTAAGGTTTTTGTTAAAGCATTTGCACATAACGCTCGTGTTTGTTGTTGATAATTTTTGTAAATTATTTCACCTATATTTTTTTAAAGATACGTTAAATGATGAATATATGTTTATCAATGCTCTTCCCGTAGTATAGTGGAATACAGTCCATATAATGGACTTATTGTTGTTATTAATATGCCTCAGATACAAAGAACAAGTGAAATCGACAATCGCATCATTCCTGATACACAGATGTTACATTTTAGTAAATGCAAAGTATTAATAATTGTATGTATACAGTTTTCAGAGGTGACAAAGCTTACATTGGTAATAAAATATTTTTTTATACTATATAAAAGTATTATTATTATTGAAGATATTGTTTTTACCTGATCTGACATACGATAGTTGAAAAATATTTCTTTATTAAGGTTATTTATTTCAATCACTCTTCTTTTTGGCGTTTATTCTATCTCGAAATAAAGTGTTTGTGCTAAATCATAGATATATATTTCATTTATGCAGTTGTAAATACATGGGACTGGTGATGTTCGTGATAAACTTGATATTTATATGTCTTGTATCGAACGAAAAGTCTATATGTATTATTTAAAAAAAATTTTTTTTTTACTTTGCATCAATTTTAATCTTCCGTTAATCAATCTTTGTCTTTTTCATAGTAAAATGTAAAAAAATTTCATAGTAAATGTAACATTCAAGCTTTCGTCTATAAGATATGAAGGAATAAGTTATGAGTATCTTCTCTGTCTCTCTCTTTCTCTCTTTCTCTGTCTCTTTATCTATATCTATCTATCTATCTATCTACTGTCTATCAACTTTTATATCATTTTCTAACTCCCTAGCAAATTTAGAAAAACCAACCTTTCAATTTTTATCACTTTAATTTTTTCTATTTATTTACTGAGTATCTCTATCAACTTTTATCTTTTTCAATATCCTAGGAGTAGAAAAATCCGCCGAACTCTTTTCATTACCATTTTCTTCATCTCTTGCTATTTATTATCTGAAAACAGTTATCTTATTGAATCATTTCCCTGCTGAGAGGAATAGAAATTCTATTATCTGTTTCAATTTTCATTTTTTAAATCTCAAAGATCGAAAGGGTTACGACATAATAATTTTCGATGGTGAGCGGTCACATTCGTACAAAAAAAAACATATTTGCACGTTTATCGAACAATATTTTTTGATTTCGTGAGTAAAATTTTCGTGAGTAAAATGCGCTCGAAAAAAGTCGATAAAAGCTCTGCATATTGCAACAGGAATATATCGATTAAATCTCATTAAACGCGTCTATCAGGAGTCGCATTTTCAGTAAAAATCTACTGAACGACTGACGTTATTATGTAACCTATTCAGCCTTGAATAGTTAAAAGAAAATATTCGATTAAATTTCATTGAACTTATTGTATCGGTTGATATACATGTACCGGCGCTACGTAATTATATTAATTATACCATATTGGACGCGTATGGTTCGAAAATTTATATTTAATTCGTTTCAATATGCAACATGGCAATAACTTCTTATTGAATTCCATTACACTTATATTATGTATACAATTTGTCGGAATAGAATAAAATTATTACATTATAATTTCCGGTAAAAAACCAATAAACGTTTATTTATATTACACGTAACAGAATCCCATTGAAATCGACATATTTGAATCTAAAGTAGATGAGTTACCGACCGAGGTTATCAACAATAAAAGTATAAAAAAATATCGCTGAAATGTGTTCAACGAGAGGATTATCCGAAATAAATTTTTTTTTTTTTAGTATTTAATTTATTTGGGATAATCTACTTCCTTTAATTGTCGAACTAATGTCACCGATATTTTGTTGGAGATTGTGTATATATATAATCTGCAAAATCACCCTTCCAATGCTCCAATTTTGAAAAAAAATCGTTTCAATCAGAAACCATTCATCTAAGACTGGACGATTTTACGTTTAAATCCTATATTTAATGCGAATGAGATCATATATATATCACCAATTTTATTTCATTATTCATTGTAAATAATTGAATGTCCGATTCAATCTTATTTACTTTCAATAGGCATATAACTATATATATACTTATTGAAATCTAATGAATTTGGTCACTCGAAAAAATGACCATACGTTTATTCATCGAAACTTTACGTTCTAGTGCGATCTTAAAAGTGAAATAAAAATTTTTTTGTACGTATACGTCTACGTGCTGTAGCTCACGAACGAAAATAGATATCAAAAATGGGCCTGGACAATATATATATAGTTAAAAGTCGGCTCATCT
>JAPYZR010012000.1:0-12254 GCA_030522945.1 Trichopria nigra
TTGTTCGTGAGATAACCGTGAAATGGCTAAAAATATAAGGATTTTTCGTTCCGTGAGCCGCCATTTTGTTTTCGAAACAATTCTGTCATCGACCACAGTGCGGGCGCATCGAACTGCGTGTTTAAAAAAAAAAATCATGTCGTTAGGACGTTTTGTTCATGAGATAATTGGAAAAAAGTGAATCGAAAAAAGTAAAAAAAGTCGAAGTTGGGCGGAAGAACGGCAATTTGCGACGTGAAGCATTTGGTAGATATATCCCAACTTCTGATAATATCATTCTGTTGTTCCGGCATATTCCAAAAAGGTTACAGAAGATATTCTGTTTATTCGTTCGCGAGTTATTTGGAGTACGTTCGTACGTACGTACGACATGTCGGACATTTCGACTTTCATGTCTTCAACCCCTGCCTTCGACCCGATTTAAGTCTTACACGATAATACAAGAAATACCTTCATGTTGTGCGCTTTGTCCTTTTACGTTTTAGGTTATGCACAGTTTATTTGTGTAAATAAAATCAATTTTATTAGCACACACTGCTTATTCACCGGTTATCCACATGACTATGACTATATCCACATGACTATGAAAAATTTTGTTTACAGCACCTTTTATTTACGGGAATTTACAAACAAGTTCCAATATATGGAAATATAAATGCCTCCTTCGAATGCTCCGAATTCAGAAAATATGGCCATATCTGCCATGTCTATAAGGTTAGGTTGCCTCGGTGCCTGGGTGCCTCCCTATATTATCATACAACCCATGGTATATAAAAACTTTCTCTTACGCGCAGCGGTGCCAAATCTAATATGCATGAAGTATCCCCTCTTTAACTTTCGACAATCCGAATGAAAATACAGTTTCCTTTTATTGAAATTATAAAGAAACTACACCGGTAAACACTTCCTATTTTTTTCACATTTCTATATTTATTTACACCATATGCTAGTTTTTCATACAGATGGTAAGTTTCAGTTTTCGGTAATAAATTATAATGTCACTTTCATGACCGCGCGGTATAGGGATTACGTGTTAAAAAGTCCAACTTTAAGAGCGTTTTTCCCGTTTATTATACGGCTAATCTTCTTATAATTTTAACCACTATTAGATAAGTATCTTATTGATCCGTAGTTAAAAAATTAAAGTTTTCTTAAATAAATCATTATAAAAGAATTTATAAAAAATGGGTTCATGACACGGAAGGGACATTTTGATATATTTTTCATTTTTTTGATCAATCTAATACTACATTTTAGCTTCGTATTTAGTTGGAAATTCTTGCTATAATCCTAATAGATATGGTATGATTTTTTTTGTATGTATTTCAAATTGTTTTCAGCATTATATTGAGTACGCATAAAATTCCGACATATCTTGAGAATCGCCCATCTATATTATGTTATCTTAATCGAAATATTTCGATTTTATCGAAGTACATCGTACATTAGCTTTACATTAGTATTTTTAGATACTTTTTAAAGTAATATTTCAAAGTATCGCCGTCCAGAATTAATTAACAGAATAGAGTTTCTTTCTTTTTCGATTACAGTTCACATATTTTTCAAGGCCAAGCAGTTATTGATAAATGATTAATTGCATGTTTATATCTTATTTCGAACCTCGAGCTTACCTAACATACGTCATTCGACGTTTTGTATTAAATTTTTAAATGGGTAAACTAACGATTTAAAATAATATTTTTATTACATGTAGCTAATTGAAAAGGAAGGAATTGAATCACTGACAAGGGCAGAATTGCAATTAGCATGTAAAGCTCGAGGAATGCGAGCGTATGGAATGCCAGAAAGCAAATTAAAAGAACAAATGATTCAATGGCTTGACCTTAGTTTAAAGAAAAAAGTTCCGCCTTCCTTATTGCTTCTTTCAAGAGCTCTTATGGTACCGGATACCATTTCTATGTCCGATAAGCTCAAGGCTACAATTTCTGCTCTACCCGATGCAGTAGTTGCACGTACGAAAGGAGCCATAGGAGAAAAGGAAGGAAAAATGGATCATCGAACTAATATTGAGATTATAAAAATGGAAGAGCAAAAAATCGAAGAAGAAAGACAAGAACAGAAAGAAATCGAACCACTTTCAAACGATATTTCTCCATCTCCCAGTCCAGTTAAACAAGAAGAAATTACTACAACCGATGTCAAAGTTTTGGAACAAGCTCTGGATTCTATCGGAAAGGTAGGTTTCATTTTGTGTAACTCTGTTCTTATATGCAATCATTGATATATTGTGATTTTTATCAATCAGCAAGATTCAACTTATTGTATCATTATTATTGAATCATTTACAAAGTCTAAGTTAAATAAAGTTGTTCGCCCGTGAGTTTTGGTTTTTCGATTTTGCGCTCGCAGTACATAACATTGTTTGCATTTATTAAAAACTGGACCAGGACGGGCATTGAAAGCGGGGGACTGCGACTAGCACACATACACATGAGCGTTTCAAACATCTTGGGCACTCGTTGTTTTATTACTAGTTTTAACGCAGTTTATTTTTTGTGATTTTTTTTTTTTGAGGGGGGGCGGGGGGAGCGATTGTTTCGATGCACACCACTTCTTCAACCGGGACGCACTATACGGTACCATATTCGGCTCAATCAAACGTGTAGCAGGAATAATCGAGAAGACGTCGGTTTCTCCCGCACGTCGCGACGTGCCACATGCAAAATGGGAGAAGGTGTCTGCACACTTTTCGGGACTATATACGGATTGGGTGGAGTTTCGTTCAACTGGGGATCAGACACGCTCGCGAATGCGTCATATCAGACATGTGTGGCAACGCTAAAACGCGTATCCCGACGCATTTAGGCGTTCAACTATTCAACATATCGCATTAATTTTAAATCTACAATCAGTTGAGTTTTTTAATCACTCGTGTAAAATTTAATGGTCATTGTCAACCAAAACTTGTAAAAGCGATATTGTTATCTGGGCACTTCCCCGAATCTTGTTCAGTTAATGTATTTTTCCGCCACTGCTTCTTATGCACCAATGAGCGCACATAACATTCAAACGGCGGTAGTATAAATACCGGGCGCACTTCTCTGAAAGTCACTCTTCCTTCCACCGCCGTTGAGACCATCTCGTTGCTTTACTTCCTATACATTTTTTTTTCATTGTCCCCGCTTTTATGACCCTTCCGTCTGATTGCGGCTCCTGGATTAATTTTAACTAGGCAATTACTTTCAACTCTGAACATTTTTTGAACCATCCGAAGCCTGTCCCCCGCTTGCGTCTGCAGCCGATTTCGCCCCTCTGTACCCACATTTGTGTGTTCAATGGCCTAGGGAAACTGCAGGAAACCTATGCCAAGTACAGCCGATCTCAGAGAAATTTCCGTCATATACAATTGCTGACCAATACATCTCAGTGATGCCGGTTAGCATTCATAGCTAAGCATGGTTGAGCCCGCACAGACTGCGAGTGCCTGGGTGACATGCAACCGTTCCTACTGTTTTTCTTAAAGTCAATAATTATTGTGACGGGAATCGATCCCGGGACCTTCGCGACGGTCAAGTTGAGCAAAATAAGACTGATGCCTTAGATCGCACAGCCATCGCGCCGCTTACTGCAGGTTGAAATTACTTGGTAAATAATGTTCCCTTCGACTTACCCGAGGCAGGTTAGACATTTAGATAGGAGCAATTAACGAACAACTCTACACGCCAAAAACAGGTACTTCCTATATATAGTTATAAGTTTTCAATAAATAACTTTTTAATCATTTTTTTCAAGCTCATAAAGGTGGACGAATAGTTGTAGTTCATTTGAATTTTTTTTATTTTCATCTCCATCAAGTTTATCTTTTTAAAAATGTCGGAAAATTAAAGAAATTTCAAAAACTACATTTTTCTGAGTAATTTCGATTCAAATCGAAATTGAATGAAATGTTTTCTCTGAAAGTGTAAAATTTTGATTAGTCTTATGTTTTCGATCATGGCTTATTTATTTATTTAATTTACTTCAGCCCTGAGACGAACCCAAGCAGCAAGACAAGTAAATTACTTTGTAGTACATCATGTAACATTACATTATATACTCTAAAATAATTTGGATAACTATTACTAATGAAGCGACGCGATGGTCTTGCGAACTAAGGCATCAGTCATCAGTATATCGCTTAATTTGACCGTCTCGAAAGTCCCGGTTTCGATTCCCGTCGCAATAACTATTTACTTTACGAAAAAGAGCATGACCGGTTGCATGTCACCTAGGCGCTCGCTACCTGCGAGGGCTCAACCCGACACTTATTTGTGTCTTTAGATAGAGTTGGGTATCATCAGCAAAGATTATTGTTGTATCCCTGCAATAATGAAGCCTCGAGAATAAGGTGTTTATGATAATTTTTCGACCTCCGTTACATATTTCTTATGGGGTTTCTTTTTTATTTCCGGAATCTCTACCTCGGAGCTCAAGATCTCCATACAGTCTGTTATATTAAGCGGCGGGATGGTCGTGCGTGCTAAGGCGTCAGCTTAGTTCGCACGAACTGAACGTCGCGATGGTCCCGACTTCGAATCCCCGTTTGGCAATGTGTTTCCGAATTTATGAAAATAAATATCGAAAATAAACATTGCTGGCGAGGGTACGAATTCGGGACCGCTGCCGACCGGGCATTACCTCGGAAAAAGATGGGGTATCATCCGCGTCACACTTGCTAAGGCATAGACCCCCGAATAGGTTGCTGACGATACCGACTGGGGAGGGGGGACTGGCTCTGGGTGGGTGTAGTGATGTCTAGTGTAGTCTGTCTCATCATGTACTGTATCTGTGTTGTCCATCCTTTATCTCTCCACCCGAGAGCCGACCCTCGAACAGACAATGTCAATAAAGCGGGGGTTAATTCCGATTCCTTTATCCTTTAACTATGAAAAACAGTATCGGTCCCAAGCTCGAGCCTTATGGCACGCCGGATGTATTATATTCTGGTTCCGACGTTGTACCATCAAGTCAAATGATCATATGTGAGCGATTTACTTAGTATGAATGTAACCATCTCAGTGCTGATTCCTCAAATCCCATATCACGCAGGCATGTTAGGATTATAGTACGGCTCAGGGAATCAAAGGCTTTTGAGACATGAAATAATACTAAAATAGTGACTTCCCCGTGGTCAGTATCCAGACGTACATGATCAAGAGATGCAGCAGACCAGTTTAAAATACCAAGGGAGTTTACGAGGATTAACTTAATTTTAGGAGAAAGGAAGGCCCCGCGAAATTTTAAGCGATTTTGCGCAAAATGTTCCTTTGTTGAGATTGAATTAACCCCAGATCTTTTACTTCGTTCGAAAAGGGTATCGCGTCGGACCCTACGATGATTGGTGTATATGAGCGTCCTTGATATTGGATAAATTTTGTAGTGATCCAATGATGATGGCTTGCGTTTTCCGTATATTCAGCTTAATAAGTACTTCAATAAGTACTTTTATATCCTCATTTATGTAATTTATTATTTCATTTACACGACTTAATGGAGCTGATAGGTAAAACTGAGTATCATCGGCAAATATAATTGTGGTATCACGACAATGTCTACGCCTAGAGAATAACGTGTTAATTACAAATATTATGGGGCCGAGGATAGTACCTTGTCGGTTCTGATTCCGTTAGTTGGCCTTCAAGGCTTACAATTGTTTGAGTACGCCCTGACAGACAAGAGAGCATCCATCTCAGTGAGGACTCCCCAAAGCCAACACAACTCACGGAGTCTCAAAGAGTCAAAGGCGTTAGAGAAGTCGAATAAACCCAATATGGTAACAAACCCTTTCTCTATAGATAGGCGAATGTCATCTAACATACGTAAAAGGGCCGTTTGTATACTATGGTATTTCCAGAAGACACATTGATTAGTACGTTATTAGTTTCTAATTCTACAATAATCTGCCGTGTGATATGTGAATCAAGAACTTTCGACAAATGAGGTGGATTAGCTACTGGGCGCATATCAGCGTGATTCAAAGGTTTAGTTATTTTATTTAATGGGATGATATAAGCTGATTTCCATGTAGATGGAAAGATCCCAGACGATAATGAGAAGTTCAGGATATTAGTTGTAAAAGTGTTAATGACTGATAATAACGATTGGAGATGTTGGAGACGAAGATTATCAAGACGCATGCCACGAGATTTACTGAGGACAGAGTTTAGGCTTGTAAGGATATTTTGCTGGTGTAAAGCAGAAAAAACGAAAGGCGGATGAGGTGTGGGTATTGGGTGCTATAAGATAATATTGAAGGTTTCCCGATAACATGAAGGGTGAAAAGGATATGGTTGCGTAGAATTGATTTAGCTCTGAAGGAAAAAAGTTATGAAGAGCAGACTGTGTTGGAGAACTTACGGAACCCATTTTCCTCAGGTGCGACCACAATTTATGTGGATCAGTTTGCTTTAGTAACACATCGGTCAAATACTGGTACTTCGATGCTTTTACAATATTTTTAAGATCACGGCGCATGTTTCTGTACGTAGTGAGTAATTCTAAAAATTTTAAGGTGTCACCCCAATTCCCCGTTTCTAGGCGGGGGTTATAGTAATCGAAAATAGGAAAGATGCGAGGGCGGGAAAATAAACTTAAAGTCAAAAGTTAAACTATAAAAAGGATTAATTCATAAATCACAATAACGTGGGTTCATTTCCAAATCCACGCAAAAGAGGAAAACTCTTCAGATATGACCGGAGGGGTCACAAAAGCAAAAATGAGGGACGCAAAACACAAGGGGGCGCAAATAACAAAGTAATATCTCCAAGTATCGTATAGAAGAATAAAGGGGCTCGGGGGAGGGCGCAAACAATTAAACTACTTACGGGTGGTGCCGGAGTATGCCGCTCGCGATACGCAAGATGATCCGAAAATATTCGAAACTGTGTCCAACCGTCCAATTGTCCAACACTGGCCACAACGGGTTCAAAATGTACCCTCCGCGGAATCGTCAAAATGGCATTGCTGCGGGGGTCCATCACACCTTTCCAGGATATAACCGCTACCAGACTAAATGGAGGCCACGAGTCGCTGCCAGAAGGGATCACAAGGGGACGTTGGATCGTGTAAGGGAGGGACTTGGAGGGGCGGGACGCGTGAAGGAACATAAGAGATGGGATGGGACAAGGAAGTGCCTGGGGCACAGGAGGGCTTCTTACGGGTTTTGGAGCAGGGCCGGCTTCAGGAGGCGAATGAAGGGCACGGGGTAAGGGTTTGGGGGAGGGGGATGGAAGTGGTCCGTAGGATGGCATGCGGACTCGAAAGCGAGCAGCCGGTATTGGTTGTTCTTCGGATGGCGGCGGGATAGGGAGAGAGAGGGGTGGGGGTACTAGGGACGGAAGAGAGGGTTATTGGATTATGGGGGAAGAGGGAAATGGAGAGGAGGCGGTTCGCATCCATGAGGCGGATGTTTGGGGTTGATGAGAAGTAGGAAGGGAGAGAGGGAGTTAGTGGGCGGTAGGGTGTTGGGAGAGGGGAAAAGTCAATGATCGACTCCAGGGAGAAGTCTACTGGGGATATGTACGGGGGAGCAGTAGGTGTGCTAGGGTCCCCCATCGAAGGTAGTGCCAATCGTCACAGTGGCTCCCAGGGGACCGGTTCCCAGAAACTCCTTCGTGGTCCAGGGTGATAATCCCTGAAACATTATAAAGATGACCGGGTGTCTTACTCTGAGAGGCCTCGATAAAGGAAAAAAAGGAATAGTGGCGATGGGGGGAGAATATATAAAAAAAATCGTAACTACGTAGGCGGAAAATTCCTTCTGAGGTACCAGTGCTGGATTATTCCTTAACGATTACGCGGCCGTAATCCTAGCCGACGGACGCCTAATTCCGGCACCGGTAAATTTACTGGAGTATTTACGTTTTTATCGGGACGTCCCGCGCGACGTTTTGCTGGGGGAGCACTCGGTTCCGGATCGATATTTGGGTGTTCTACGCCCGGCGCAACTTCGACTTCCGGGATCGAGAGTTCCCGGCGCGGCCGACCTCTACGGCGAAAGGGTCCTCGCACAGGTGACTGATCTACATTGGGGCTCAATGGAGGGTGAGGGGACTCAATAACGTGCCTACGCGGAGACACGTTCACGAAACTTTCCGAGGGTGGTGAGAGTCTCGATTCTGGGGGGTTGTAGGGTTTTAAATCCTTAATATGGGCGCCAGGGTTTCTACGACTGTAGGATCTTCGATTTCGAGACAACCGGGGAAAGGGCTCTAAGAACTCGATGTGGGCCACTGAATTTCGGGGCGAGTTTCGCGGCAAAATTGTGGGGACCAGAGGACAGATTTCGAATCCGGCGCAATACTAAGTCGCCAACTTGGAAGCGCAGATCGCGGCGGGACCGATTGTAATAATGCGCTTGACGCCGGGATGCATCTTCCAAGTTCGATAGGGTCTGTGGGGAGGGTCGCGGGGGAATGTTCCGGACTGACACGCAAATTTTTAACGGGACGGGGGTTTCTCGCAAAATTTAAAAACGAGGGGGTCATGTGAGTGGAGGATTGGACGGCGGTATTTAGAGCAAAAGCAAACTCAGGGAGATGCGCAGCCCAGTCCCGGTGATCGCTAGCAACGAAGATACTGATCATCGTCTTCAGGGTACGATTGATGCGCTCCACTGGGTTTGCCTACGGGTTGTAAGGTGGAGTAGGGGTGGCGGTAATGCCGAGTTGTTGTAAATACGAATGGAATTGCGAACTTTCATAGTTTTTCGCATTATCGGATAGGAAATAACGGGGGCATCTCCATCGATTAACGACAAGGGAATCAAGAGCGGTAATGAGGGCTACGCTAGTGGCGGTACGGATTGGCATGATCTCTACGAACTTCGTGAACTGGTCCATGAACACTACCACAAACAGGTTCTGACGCTTGCTCGGGGGGAATGGACCCATTACGTCCGAACAGACGGTTTGCCATGGACCTTCCATAGTTCGTTCACGCATGACAGGGGTTGTTGCGGCACTTACTGTCGCTGGCACTCGGGGCAACGGGAGACATAACGATAGACGTCCTGAAATACGCCGGGACGATTGTACGTCTTATCCCACTCCTAGGTGGTCGGCTTGAGGACAGTCAAGGGCATCGGTAAGGGCTCGGGTACGGGACTCGGCATGAAGGACAAGTTTCCAAGAATCAAGGTCGCTAAGGGCGGGCTCAATAATTGGGTGAGGACAATGGTAATAAATCCTATCGTCCTCAATACGCCAATTCGGGTACTTTGAAGGGAATTCGAGGATGTTTTGCATCATCACTTGGGAATCAACCAGAGCGCAAAGGGCCTACTCTTGTACATCCGAGAAAGAGCATCGGGTACTACATGCAGGGACCCTTTACGATACAGGATCTGCATATCCTAAGTCTGCATGGAGAGGGACCAGCGGGCTAAGCGACCGTTCGAATCACGGAGATTTCGGAGTCACTGCCAACTACTGTGGTCCGTAATTACGGCGAAGTACGCACCCTCAATAGCGGATCGACACTCCATTACGGCCCACAGCACAGCAAAGCACTCCTCTTCCGTGACCGTATATTTTCGCTCCGCTTTCGTAATGACGCGGCTAGCGAAGCCGATCGGGTGCTCTTCACCATTGACCTCTTGGGTGAGGACAGCACAGATCGCAAAATCGCATACGTCCGTCTGGATCGAAAAAGGGGCATCGAAATCGGGGCGCGCTAAAACAGGGGTCTCGGTAAGGGATTGACGGAGGGACTCGAAGGCCTCTTGCTGCTCACTACACCAAACCCAGGGGGCATTTATAATGCACTTTATATTATATATTAACCACATTTATATTAACCGCACGTTCAATAATGCCCTCTCTAAACATCTCGTCGACGGCTTCCTGAGCGACCTTGAGTATATACGGTGATAGCCTTTTGACGGAGGGGGGGGGGGGTGCACGTCTACATATACTCTGCTGGGCAAGCGGGTGGTACCGAGGACATTAGGGTCTCGAGAGGGGGGGGGGGGGTAGAATTTGGCGAGAAGTTGCCTGAAACGAATACGGGCTTGATCGGAAGGGGCTACCAGGCCGCAACAGTCGTGCACGGCCTGGGCTTGATCGAAAATTTCAGGGGCGCAAAGGGGACGATATCGGCCGTCGCGGCCACGCCAACCGTAATTTATCTCTATCTGGAAGAGAGTGACGTCCAGGACGCAGGCGTAATGGAGGGGGCCTAATCTAACTTCTAAATTTTGGGTATCGTTACCGAGGGACATTTGGAGGGTGACAATTCCATCGAGGGAAACGAGGCTACTGTTAGCCACGCGGACATCCTCGTGGATTTCGCGCAAAAGGGGGGCTTCGATCCGCAAATAATTAGACCCTATGTAGGAGCGAGTTGCTCCGGAATCCAAAAGGGCTCTATTAGGGGTACCATCGACGCTAACATTCAGAAAGGGCCGGGGTCAGTTACTACAATTTCCAAGGACGGGGCTTGGCACTCTACGGATGAAATGGGCTCGAAAAGGGGTAACAGAACAGGGGGTTTACGCAAATTACTCGAACGGACTGCGGAGGACTCTAAACTCAAACGGTGGGGGGGGGGGGGGGGGGGGGGGGGGCGGGGGGCCCCCCCCCCCCAGATGTGGCTATCTCTCCCGGGATAGCCGCACACCCGACAAAAGTATCCCAAAGAATGGGCACATTTTCGATAGAGGTGCCCAACTGTTTACAGTTGAAGCACCGTACGTTACTGCTAGGGGGTGGTACCGGAGTTTCGGGACGAACACGCGGAGCTACTTCGGACATGGCAGGAATACGATTATACTCGCGAGAGGTCGGGGTCGATTGCGGAGGGGTTCTGGCTCTATTTTGATTCCGAGAGGCTGTCGAGGGTGACGCCGACGCGGTGGAGGAACTGGGGGGGGGGGGGGGGGGATTATTGACTCTTCGAGGGGCGGTTTCCCCAGCGGAGGGAGGAGCGATATCGTGGGAAGCTGCCGCTAACCGTTCCTTTGGCTTCTTACCTTTCGGCGTATAGGCTAAAGCAGAGATAGCAGCTTGGGCCTGAATTATCGTGTCTTCGAACTGCCGACAGATTTTCAGCAGTTCATGGAAACTCGTAGCCGGTTCTCGCTTGACGGATCGGGCCAGACCAGGACACAAGTTCTGGACAAAGGTATCAATTTGTTTCTGTTTGCTTTCGCAGAAGGGGAGGAAAGCATATAAAATAAACCAAGGGGGGCAAGTATATAGTTTATCACGGGTTCATCCGGACTCTGGGTGCGCATGATTATGTCCCGCTTTATGCTGGACATAATCACCTACTTCGCTCGAGAACCGGGGGCCATGTGACCGCCAATTGTCGATGTCGGGCTTACCCCATCGCATACTCGACTGGGATAGGGTATTCTGGAAGGAGGGATGATTCGCGGAGGAAGGGGGAATACACCGATTCTGCGCGGGAATATTCGCTAATCGCGTGCTATTGCAAGGGGGTTGGGGTGGGGACATGCTAAAGGTAAGGTCTCGGGGGAAATGTACGCTCGACGGGCGCACCTGGGATCGATCTCCCGAAGCGGGAGGGGGCATGGAATTGGTAGGGGGGGCGCGAAGATGCGAATATGGTTCTTCTTCGTGGGTGTCCGGTTCATACGAATACGCACCGAACGAGGGAGGGAGGATTGTCGCGTCTCTGAGAGATTATTCCTCATAAAACGAAAGGTGGTCGCGATAAAACTCGCGCATTTGATCGTAGGGTAGGACGCCGGTCCTAAATTCGAATCCGGACGCTCAAGGGGGATGGCTGACATCGTTGAAACAACTGATATGCGCGGGGCTCGATAAGGTGAGGGAAGGGGGGATAGCGCCTCACAGGTCAGAAACTACTGGAAAAGTCGCGTACGACATTTCCGACAACCGGGTCGTTGACCGCCTCAGAAAGGGTGAAAGGGGGACTACCTCCGCGGTTATGCACTGCAGGATGCACTAGACGATTTCTGAGTCGGGGTACCGACATAATATGCGATTCCAGATCAGCCTATCTCGCAATGCGGAGAGTGATCCGGCGGTGTTCAACTCGGAGAGATCGCATATGCGGATCAGCTCTCGGACATCGCTATTCCGCTCGACCTCCGATCGAACAGCATCACACTGTGCCAGGGTTGCTTATGCAGGGGCTACCTACGGGGGTGATTTATCCCCCCCCCCCCCCCCTAGATAGTTCGGGCGTGGCATGCCCGCATATCCCAGCTGGGTCGCCTATCACCCTCCGGAGTCGCACACTCCGGAAAAGCTAGGCCCCTACCCTGG
>JAPYZR010012017.1:0-14159 GCA_030522945.1 Trichopria nigra
CTCGCTCTCATTGGCAACATACCGTCGATCTCCCCAACGATCGCGGCTATCCTTCAACATGGGCTCAGGCCTTCTATGTTCGTCTATATTCGTTGCTTCTACATATACATAAGTAAGGATATTTTGTTGTTGCATACGTGACAGTTTATCATGTAATCCATGTAATTGAACAAAAATGTGTTTACATGCTTTTTTCGCTTTTTTTGAACGCATTTGAAATTGCGAATAAGAACAGTGAGTGAGTCACTTCAAGGAACTTCACGCTTCATTACTGTAGGCACATAAGGATAGAAATAGTACATATACATGTAAACGGAATATACAGGAGTATAGGTTATAGCAGTGTAAATACCGTAAATACTATACACACTGAGTGCCTTGTGTTGTACGTGACGTGGAATATTTGTAACTTGATTTAAGATGGTAAGTATATTTATGTATTCAAAAATTAGACCATCAAAATCTGTATTATAATTAAACTAGTTTCCTCATAATAATATAACATTAAAAATTGTATTGTTTCTTCTAGATGCAATTTATGTTGTTATTTAGCCGGCAGGGAAAGTTACGACTACAAAAATGGTATGTCGCACACCCAGACAAGCTTAAGAAGAAAATAACACGTGAATTGATTACAACAATTCTCGCACGTAAACCAAAGATGTCTAGTTTTCTTGAGTGGAAGGATGTTAAAGTCGTTTACAAAAGGTAACAATGTCATTTATGCCTGAAAATAAGAAATACAGCGTTATATAAACTTTGTTTGCCATTTTTAAATTATTTTAGATATGCGAGTTTGTATTTTTGCTGTGCTATAGAACAAAATGATAATGAATTACTAACGCTGGAAATTATCCATCGATATGTGGAACTACTTGATAAATATTTTGGTAGTGTGAGTAATCAATTATATTTAAAGTTCACATATAAAGTTTATTATTTAATGTAGACTTATATAATTGAAGTAATTTTATTATCAGGTCTGTGAATTGGATATAATCTTTAATTTTGAAAAGGCATATTTTATTTTGGATGAATTATTGGTTGGAGGAGAGATCCAAGAGACTAGCAAGAAGAATGTACTTAAAGCTATCGCAGCACAGGATCTTTTGCAGGAGGTTAGTCATCAGGATGTTTCCTTTGAGTTGTGATTTCTTTAATTTCACATCAATTGAGATGTATTTTCCCGTCAATGAATCAATATTTTTACTACATTAGTGAAAATCAAGTTCTATGATGGAAGGTTATTCGTAGCAGTATTTATCTGCGCATAATACTAAAATTAATACAAAGAACAAAATGTTTACATACATTTTTTATTATTTACTTTTTACATTTTTGTTCTGTTTATAGACCTCCAATAATGTACATGTTATTCTACACTTTTGTTAAAATGTTAGAACATTTTTCTTTCTATTGTTTTGGAAGACAACAATTTTTTTTTTTAGTGCTGTTTAATAAAATGAATACTGATAATCTATAGAATTATTAAAACAACCTTGCATAATAATTTCTTTTATTATGCATGCTACTTTATTGTTATTAGCATGTATATTTCAATACTTTCACCTAATCCCTTTCTGTAAAGCTCCTATGTAGCACAATACGTTTTGAAAACTATTATCAATATTAAAAATAATATAATAATAAGTCGAGTACGGTCATTAATTGTAGATTTATAAGTCACATCCATTAAACATAATGGTTATTAACCATATTCAAAAATTAAGTTCACTTGTTTGAGAAATGTTTTGTTTTTAAAACATGTCCTGTGCTTTGTGGGTTCTGACAGGTATTGATCCAAACACAATGATGTGTGCTATACAAACAGACAATTTGGAATCTAAGTTTGGCATTTGTTGATACATTGTGCTTAGATCCTATCTGTAAATCAAATGACAAGATACATCTATTTATTATTTATATATTGTATCTGTACTAATCTTGTATTTTAATGTGGCCTAAATCAAACAAAATATTAAAGTAAAATAGCGTTAGTAGTATTTGTGTCTTCTGTAGCATGGTGCATTTTGCAGTCAATAAGCATGAATAACACTTTCTGCTGACTGTACAATTATGTATTCGCTTTATTTAAAACTAGATAAATTTAAGTTATGTGGATATGTAGTAAACTCTGGTAATAATAAACCGAATTGTTTGTTCAAAATTAGTATTTATTGATATTTCTATTTATTACTTTATTGTTAATTATGTGAAATTTTAACAAAATTCAAAGATTTAAAATTTTATATTATTATAGGTTTTATTTTATATTATGTATTTTTGTACATTTGGTTTTCTTTGTAAAACTCTTTTCGTAGGCAATGTAAAAAATGATTTACAGAAAGATTTGCTCTTAATATGGTAAGTTAGAGTATAAAAATATGAATAATGTCTCTAGAAAAATAACAATTCCTATCAAAATATCAAATAAGACTTCATTTGCTGACAAATGATATCTGGTAATCAACAATATATACAAGATTTCAATAACATCTCAAATGACCAACTGGTTAAATTACATTTTAATACTATTCGTATAAACAATGTTATAGAGTACTACCGCTTTTATTGATGATCTGAGTCAGTATTAAATACTTTTACAAATTTTCTCAGAGCACCAATCTTTATTTACGACTCAATGAGAATTAACCAGTGATAGAATTAACAATATATATTATAATGTTACAGTGCGTGTATCAATAAAATATACGTATTTTTATGTAATGACGTATAAGTAGACATAGGTTCAGTTTAAAAGCGTTCCGAAGTCAAATCAAAGCTCTGTACATGAGTAATATTATTATCTTTCACAGGGTGATATAAACACTACTAATAAGTATAAAATATACTTACGCCTTGTGAAATTTTTTTGTTCGTAACGGATTAACATTTCCATTCGATATATACTAGAACAAGGATGAAAATGTGAACTTCAATAAAATCCGATATGTTATCGGGGAGGGGGTCCTAGGTTCGTGACATGGAGCTCTGCCTAGGATATCATTAATTGGTCGGTTACGTCGCTCGGTTGACGATCTGCTTTTGCATAAAAGCCATGTTAAATTGTTCATCTTTATTGAAGCAAAGTAATGAAGAATGTCGTTGAAAAATAATATGATCATAACATTACGTGAATTAATTTATATAAACTAAAGCATGTAAATTATAAACTATACAACCTTTGGCTACTAATAGTTGGCAAAGGGGTCTCTACTCTGAAAGAAAGTATGCAATGAAAAACTGAAATCTAATTTACGAACTTTACCTATGCAATCTTTGACTACCAACCCCATGAGAGGTATATCAGGACTAATAATATAGTTTATAAATAATTTATAAATACATATATGTATATACTGTAAGAGACTACTTCAATGCAGTTAATCATACATTTTTATATGCAAGCTACAAGTAGATAAAGAAGGCACAACTATACATGGGATCAAAACTATTCACTTATCTTACATTTAAAACAAGCATGACATGGAGACCTGAATATCTAACATTTGTTCAGTTTATGAAGTAAATTGAGTCACTTTTCAGTCACTAATATACGTTTTTTATTTTAGCAGCTTCAGTATTTAATATAATGCTATGATTGTCAGTTAATAAAACCAATAAATTTTTATATGCATATATAATAAATTACCTATTGTCAATTTTCAACTATGTAATCATCTTCTAAATCACCTACGCAATCATCACCTATGTAATCATCTTCTTAAAACATCTGATATTTTCATATAAAAATAATTTTTTTTTTTTTATATAATAAGAAAATATATTATTATAAAAAATTTTATTTTATAAAGTGTATATTGTATTTACTTAAGTATGAACTGCTTGGAAATTGAAATTATCATTATTTGTCATCTGTGCTTTAGTCGTTTTTGTATGATAAGTGTATTAGCTCTACACGTTAGTCTTGCTGTCATTTGCATTATGCATTATCTCAGTATCACTTACCTTACTATAACTATTCAATTAATTCTATATAATATTCAATTTTCTGCATCTTATTTCGTTTTGTTATTAAACTTTCATTACAAATTTTTAATATATGTAAATTAATATTTTCCAAATATATTTTCTTACTTAGAATAAAGTATGTCTTGATTTAATGTTCATTTTAAAAATAAACTTTAATATTAATTATATGTTTTTCATCACTTATTTATTTATTATTTAAATTATTACGAAAATTACATAAATAAAACAAAAAATACCTACCTATTATATTTCAAAAACAATGTAACTTGCCTTATTATTTTTGTTTACTTGAAAATAATAAAACCTTTACGAATTTCAGTTTGATAATATTAGGTAAAATAGTTTCATGAGCTTAAGACATGTTTCGATTACGTATATGTACATTTTTATTTTTAGAAGTATTTCAGCAATATCACGAAGTGCTGAATTGAATTGTTGCTTCTTGTTCACGTCATTGCCGAATCCATCATTCAAACACTCATTTCAACGTATGTATTGATCCCTGTTCGCCTTGCTTGTCTGTTGTAGGAAGAAACTCCGCAAGGTTTCTTCGAGGATCATGGATTAGGATAAGCATTCCACAAGCAGCCGACTATCGATTCATTCATCCACTACCAAACCCAAGGTTTCGCTATTTTTCTTTTTTATAACAAAATTTCCAAAAATAGAGGGGAAAAAGGATGAAGCAAATTATGTTTTGAATGTCCTCTGTATTTATTTTTTAACTCTAAGTTGATCATTATTATGTACAGGATTCCGTAAGTTAATATGTATATCATGATGATCCTTAAATATTATTCTCTGCCCTTTGAAATTAGCTGAATTCAACTTTTTAGATTCATATCTTATGGATAATGACTGTAATTGATATTTATGCATATTAAAAAAATATAATACACCATTGAAAATTGAAATAAATATAAACTGTATTAAAAAAATATATATGTTTATTATATTTAATTACAAAAGCAAATAAGTATATTTATAGAACAGTTTTAATAAAATAGTGTAAAATTATATAATTAAAAACAACGAATTATGAAATTCTACTATTATGACATAGATGATGGTAGTATATATTTATTTACATCATCTACAGAAATTACATTTCACTTTTGTTTTTTCAAGTATATAAATATATATATATTTTTTATATATTAATTTAATCACTCTTCGAGTATTTAATGTTAGATATTTGCTGTCTTTTGTGTTACAACTCTATAATAAAGTAATAAGATTTGTATTCAGTAAATATACCCCTATAAACGGAAACGTATTGAAAGTTAAAAATACGAATTCAAACGAATTAGAATGAATTAAAATGAATTAAAACGACTGAAAATGAATTCACTTAACGCGTACATGAATTCATTTCAATTCGCATTTTTAATTTTCAATACGTTTTCGTTTACTGGGACTGTTATACAATAACACACTAGCAATTTTGTGAATATATAGGACATTTTGAAGTGGATCAATTAACATTTTCTTACATATATATATATATTTACTAATAAAGGTTACTATTATCTTACAGAATCAGGTTTATTCCAAAGAAAAATTTGTTTATATTTATACATTTATTTTTCACACTATTTTCCACAGCTGAAAACAGTGAAAAAGAGAAATAAAAATGCAATTTATAAAACGTGAAATTTTAATACAAGTGCGAATAAGCAAACATTATAAGACAAATGTTTAACAGCTAAAAGGTAATCATTCATCTACATTCATGTGAATTAAAGCGAATGTGTCGCTCAATCAACAAGATTTTGTAGAGTAACATACAGTCAATAACCCTATTAGTTGTCAACAAAATTCCGTGTTATTGTGAAAAACTTAAAAGGGAATGATCATGAGTAATGATCTATATGTATGATATAAATTACATTACTCCAGTTCGCCTCGGGCCATCGCATCTTGATATGATTTTTCGTTGGTCTGTTCTGAGTTCAGTTTGATCATGTCATCTATTCGCAAGATTGTAATCGCCGCTTCCGTCGCGAACTTTAGCGATTTTATCTTTGAAATCGCTGGTTCCAGAACTCCTGCCATCTTGTTATCTCTGACTGTTCCTTCCACTAAGTCAAGACCAACCCTGAAATATTGTTAATGCTATATGATGATTTCATTGCTTTTAAATATTATTTTATCAGGGATGTAAAAATTTTCTAAAAAATATAGACATTTTGTCATTAGTGACAAGAGTGGATTAAGAACAAATCATTTTTATTAAATAAATGGATAAAAATGAAGAAGTTACAAAAAACTTAAAAAATACCATTTATTATGAGCACAGTCATCCTTTGTTTGACTTAAATTATGATAGGCTCTTAGTTTGGCAATGAGATCTGTCGCATCTAAAGCTCCATTGACAGCGAGAGTTTTTGGAATGACAAGTAAAGAATGAGCAAACGCTGCTATAGCAAGTTGTTCACGAGAACTCTGAAATAATAAATAACATGTGACAATACAAATTTAATTTCGCATATTACAACTGTCATGTAAAATTGTGTAAACATATATCTTGAATTAAACAAATATCAAGCTTAATATTTACCAAAGAAGTTGCAAAGTTCTCGAGGTAAATGGAGAGTGCAGCTTCAACACAACCACCACCAGCAACAACGTTTTTGCTTTCGAGAACGCGTTTAACTACGCACAATGCATCATGTATAGAACGTTCCATTTCATCGCAGTAATAATCACTAGGTCCGCGAAGAATGATGGAACTGGCTGTTCTTGCCTTTGGTCTAAGTTAATGACATATTTAATATGAAACTGCAGAACAAACTATAAATGGTATTATCTTATTCTTGATTCCATACTACTAATTTAATAGGCCTTAAAAAGAATTTCATTAGCATCCATTAAAAATATAAGTATTTCTGAGCAATGCACATAACAGAAATATTGTGATTAGTTAAAAAATTAAATAATTAAAATTTATGTACCCTTTGATAAGAATGAGTTCGTCATCGCAGACAACTTCTTGGATGACTTCCGCTGCTTCACCAAGTAAACTGGTATCGAAACTTTCTTCACCTTCTAAATTAGTTAGGGATGACAAAAATTGTGCTCCTGTAGCTTTAGCTACACGCTTGAGGTCTACCTTCTTGCATCTGCGTACAGCCATTGTACCAGCTTCTACAAAATACTAAATATAAAATTAGTTATTAAAATATGATTTTTCATGATGTTAACAAAAATTTTAACAAAAAATTATAAGTATATACAAATATTAATGACATATAAATTAAAGAATCATTACATAATATAGATATTCTATATCTTCTTACCTTTAAGCTTAAATCATCGAGACCTCCTGTAAGAAGAATGACATTTGCCCCAGCTGCAAGGATCTTCTCGATTCGTCCTTTTGTGATATCTGCTTCTTTTTGCCGCACAGCTTCCAATTTTTCTGGGTCAGTAATCAAAACCTCAACACCCACTCTCATTCTAGTTTTTTGTAGTGAAAAATCAAGACAAGCAATTTTAGCATTTGTTATCTTCTTGGGCATTGCCTGTGAAGCAACTGTGGAATTCAAAGCATAGCCTGATACAAAAACAGAATCACGAACACTTTTCCCATGGGCTTTTAAAATATTGACGGCTTTGATCGGATATAAACTTCCACCCTTACTATCACTGATCTTGACAGCATTTGCTGCATCTACCACCATATTACAGAAGAAATCAGAATCACTATTTGTATAATTTAAGGAAACTTTTCATTGTAGTGGGGACAATTTTTAAAATTACAACTTAATTTATTTTTTTTTGAGTTATTATTTTAATATAGATATATAAGTAATTCATTAAACGAAAAAAATATTTTGATCAAATTTAGATTCAAGTGAAAAGGATACGTGCCAATTATTTTGCTAGACATGGATGTTTTTGCAATATTTAGTAAGCACTCTCTGTTGAGATCTTGAACACTAAGCGTCAAATTATCTTGAATGTATTTGCATGCTTCTCTGTAAATAAAACCAATTTTTATTATATTAAACCAATTTCATATAATACTGTGTAAAAATAATAATGAAATATATAATATAAAAAATAATATTTAACTTTACTGTAATTAAATTATTTTATAATATATTTATAAACAAATATTATAAACTTACTTGCAAGCCAGTCTATATCCACTGATTACTGATGTAGGATGAATCTTCTGCTTTACAAGCTCATCAGCATTTTTCAACAATTCAGCTGCTATAATAACCTTTATCGAAGTAAAAATTTAATTTAATTTATTTAACATATATTGCTGAAATTCCAATATTAATTCGATAACATTTGATGATAAATAATTTTGCACCCAAACTTATTAATACATTCAATTTTCATTACTTACCACAGATGTGGTACCATCACCGACTTCTTCATCCTGCAATTGAGCTAACTCAACAAGAATACGAGCTGCTGGATCTTCTACTTCTAGTAGTCGGAGTATGGTTGCACCATCATTTGTCACTGTAACATCCTACATAAATTTGATTGATTAAATATTTAAAAAAAAAAAATTAATTTTTTACTTTTAAATGAAATGATATAAAAATTACTTACTCCAATTTCATCTACAAGCATTTTATCAAGTCCAACAGGACCAAGTGAAGTTTTGACAACATTCGAGACAGCGCAACAAGCCATGACTAGAAATAAATTTAAAAGTCGAATGGATTTCGTTATATCCTTTTAAAATATTCTGAATAATATTAAATAAGAAATATTAATAATAAGTTACTAAGTATTATGTATCAAATTTAATATATTACATAAAGAAAAAAATGTAATTTTACTCGATTAGATCAGTTAAATTTATTTTCTTTTTCGATATGAAAAAAGAATGTGAATTTGATAAATTAGTATATCTATATCCAATCGCTTCATTAAATCACAACTGAGACAATTCTTTTTTATTTTAATCAAATAATAAAGTTATTTATAATAACGTATAATATATATAAAAAAAAACTACTTATATAATTAATAATTGCGGCATTCGCATATCCATTTTTCATCGACTTTCAAATGTTTGATTCTAAATGTGTGATGTACAATATATTTCCGTGGATCGCGAGAATGACTGGAAAAATAACCATTTTTCGTGCGAACTGAAGTTCCTGACTGTCTTGTGCCATCAACAGCTAAAGGTCCAGCCATCGTAGACATTATTCAAGTTAGTTTTACTTTCTCACAAAACGAAATAAATAAATGTGCACTGTCAAATGATAATTATTGCGATTTTCGATAAGAGAAATGATTTTATGCTTTCCTGAAAAAGCGCACCAGAATATAGAACGTGGAATAAACAATTGACATTATACTGCATACGCGCGTCTCTTTTTGTTTTCACTTTTGTACTTTTCTATATATACATAATGTACATATTTTTTCTTGTCTTCATCACTGGTCATATAGTTACTAAATGTTCAAATTGTATCTAAATAATATATGTTTTCAATATTTTTCATTTTTTTTTTTATTTAATAGACCGTTTTATATGATTTAAGACAGAAATTTTATTTTTTGATAAATATAAATACATCATTTTTAATTAAACAGTATATATATTATAGGATTAACAATAATTTCTTAATTATAATGGTGCATGCGCGAAGGTCATAACTTTATTAAAATTTGATTTGGAATTACCTCACGTCCCCCACGATGTCCGTGTCGTTGAAAAATTGCATGAATTTCTGAAAATCGTCATATACCTCGCTGGATAGGTTCGTGCAACGAATATATAGTGTATGGAAAAAACACACACACGTGTATATAATAAGATTAGCTGCATCCACAGTCCTTTTTATATAAAACTATAAGTAAAACTAAAAAATTGCTTGTACATTAAACAATTAGTAACTGCAACTGCGCTTTACTCGTGTGGAAATCATAGTCATTGAGTGATATGCAACAATCTTATTAAAATTGATTCAAATAGATTGAAGTTGATCAATTTTTAATCCATGTGAATCCATTGTCCTACATTGATCTTTCCATGCGTTTTCGATTTTTACAAAATATTATTATCGAATTGATTGGTTCTCGATAATTAATATAGAAAAAATAATATATATAATACATTATATAAGATAATTTTTTCAAGCAAGACTTTTTCGGCTTTCTTAATTAGGAATTTGTCTTTGAAATGACCTATATGGTCAACTTTGACCCATATAACACAAAGTTCATCTGGACGTAAAATTTTGCGCTCTTTCGAAACCCGGGATCAAAAATATGGGTTACCATTTGAAAATTAAAAGTACACCTTCAAATAACCTTGAAAACGTTAGTGGTCATTGCTCAAGGTCATATAGTTTAATTAGCCCCGCCGTATCCAACAATTATTGTTTTAAACATTAATTATTAAATCGCGATGTTTCGAGTTATTTAGCTGACTAAGTTAAAATGGGTCACTCTGTAGATATGACTAATTCTATGTACTTAGCACATTGTAGAAATGGGCAATGAAAAGTTTACATACACATTTGTATGTGAATCATTCACATTACCGACCGAGTACTGCAGTCATTTATCGAAGAAGTTAAGCCAATTTTGCTTGACTTTTTGGTAGAATTTACAAACGATTTTCTCCCCCTTTACTCTATACTCTATACTCTATTTACCAAATGCGTAATATACCGCATATTTCTCGCGGTAAAATTCTTCCATTCTATTTTCCTGTTCATATTACTGTTTATTGCTCCCATGAATCAAAATTTCTTGAACTAATTGATTCTGCAATATTTTGTGATTACAAAGTTTTTCATAATAGTATTTAATATCATTAATTGTTTTTGTTACTTTAAGAGTCTGAAATAATTGTAGGAGAAATAAATTTGCATTTTTTAGAGAATGTAAAATGTTACTGTATTTGTGGACATTTTTGAGCAGTTGTTCATACAACCATATACAGGTGAAAGTTAATCTTTCGTCAATATTCATATGAATTCAAGCGAGTGTATTGCTTAATCAATAAGCTTTTGAAGAGCGATATCTAGAAAAGTGATCGTGAAACGATGGCCAAGCCTACGTGTCAACGACAAATTTCCGTATTTCTTACGATATACTTAAAAACGAAAGGCCTTAGCATGAAAGATTATCATCATTCATCCAATTCGCCATGGGCCATCGCGTCTTGGTAAGATTTGTCCTTCTTTTCAGGGTCTAGTTTGATCATGTCGTCTATTCGTAAGATCGTGATCGCCGCTTCCGTTGCGAACTTTAACGATTTTATCTTTGAAATCGCTGGTTCGAGAACTCCTGCCGTCTTGTTGTCTCTGATTGTTCCTTCAACTAAATCAAGACCAACCCTGAAAAATTATATATTCATTAATAACACATTACTTTTCTTAATTTATTAAAACTAGACATTTTGAAAAGACATTTCCATGCTGTGGACTTTACTCCGCGCTTATAGAAGGATTCGATACTTTTTGGGATCAGGCGTGTAACATCTGGGACTGTTCTAATAGAGTTCGCGACATATGTTGGGTTACACTGAACGCCAGCAACCAAAGATACAGACCAACAGAATTGTTCAGTAAATTCATAAACATAGTAAAGTAAAAATAATATAGGTAGATATTTGAATTAATTAAATAAGTATAGTATTAAATACTAATGTTATCAAAAAACATTAATGTTATTAAATTATTACTAAATGGTAATAAAATATTTAAGTCATGTAGATTAAGATGTTTAAAAAACATAATGAACGTACCATTTAAGATGAGCATGGTCAACTTTCGTTTGACTTGAATTATGGTAGGCTCTTAATTTGGCTATAAGATCAGTGGCATCTAAAGCTGCATTGATAGCCAGAGTTTTTGGAATCACAAGTAAAGAACGAGCAAATTCTGCTATAGCAAGTTGCTCTCGAGAACTCTGGAAGGAAAAGTATCATGTAACAATACAATTTAATTATAAGTAAAATTATCACAATTATACGAAACTTCTACATAAAATTTTACAAAAGTCTATTTTAAATTAAACAAATAACAAGCTTAATATTTACCAAAGAAGTTGCAAAGTTTTCGAGATAAATGGAGAGTGCAGCTTCAACACAACCACCACCAGCAACAACGTTTTTGCTTTCTAGAACTCGTTTAACTACGCACAAAGCATCGTGCACAGAACGTTCCATTTCGTCACAGTAGTAGTCATTGGGCCCACGCAGGATGATTGAACTGGCTGTTCTTGCCTTCGGTCTAGAATTAATAACATATTCATTATGAAACTATTAAATAAATATTAATTGCTTCGCAGTCTGGTGAAATCATCTTTTTCGTGCCAACAAATGTAAAGAAAAAGTATAAACAAAAACACGACGCTATCATATTATATATTTTTGGAATCGCTGAATCCGAATCTTTAGTCAATATTTTTTTAAATTGACGTATCTGGCGGAAAATGCTTATTCATGAGTTTTTGGAGTTGCTAAATCCAAATCTTGGGTCAAAATTTGAAACAACACTAGATAAAGACTTAAAATAGGAGGCTTTTAAGGGCTCAAATTCTACACATTGCTAAAACACCATAGTAATGAAAATGTTTATTGCTAGTAAAGTGAAACATGTTAATAATCATATGGAAGCAATAGACAAAACAAACTAATAAAATTTTCTCTATGAAAGAAAACATAAAAGAGTAAAATGATATAAAATTTTGCGATTTGTGCTGATAAAGATAAGAGCAAGTGATACTTGACTTACTGTGGTATATAACATTAACAAAAATATAAACATACTTGCATATTAATTCTTTCCAAGGCGTTTTATGTCTACTAATTACAATTTAACCTAATTGGAAATGAGGTGATTAGCCAGAAAAATACCGGTTACGAACAAATATAATAATAATAATAATAACATACAACTCTTTAAGAATGAATAATTGCTGTTTCCCAAATGTGCGAATTACGAGATTTAAAATTTACGTAAATTTGACGCCACAAAAAGTTGATTCGTGCCCTTCGCGCTAAAATCTGTTCTTCGTGCACCAACCACAGAATTTTGAATCCACCATTTTGAATTTTTAACGTTTTTCCAAGATTTTGATTTAGCGACGTTTAAAAACCATAAGTAAGCATTTTCAGTTTAATACAATAAATATAAGAAATTTGTTGGCCCTCTTGATTCCACCCTTTTGAATTTTCAAACTAGGGGCTTCGCCCCTGCGGCCTTCGGCCGCCAACCCCACCAGGGGGCTCCGCCCTCTAGACTCCCGCTCGCTTCGCTCGATTGTCCCGGTTCGGCAATTCGTGCCTCAATAACTGTATACACTTCGGCAGCACATCATTCGTTACACGTATACAAATTAAAGTTAAATTAAAATCTAATTAAAGTTTGATCTGCAATATAAGTTGCAAAATGTAACTAAATCATGTTTGATATCAACGTGCATATATCACAGGTTGGACCGAAGTATTCAAATTCGCACACGCACACACACGCGAGCGCGCAAGTTTACAGGGCGAATATATATTCCTTGAAATCATTTAAAATGTAGCATAAAAAATTAAGCTACTTATAAAAAAAATGTTTATTTTTGTCCTAACATGTAAATATTGGCATTAATTAAAAAAACTGAATAAATAAAATTTACATACCCTTTAATAAGAATAAGTTCATCATCACAGACAACTTCTTGTACAACTTCTGCTGCTTCACCAAGAAAACTAGCATCGAAACTTTCTTCTCCTTCTAAATTAGTTAGGGATGTTAAAAATTGTGCACCTGTAGCTTTAGCTATGCGTTTAAGGTCTTGTTTCTTGCACCTACGAACAGCCAATGCACCAGCTTCTACAAAATACTAAATATAAAATTAATTAAAATACATATAAGATTTTGACGAATTTAAATGAAACTTAAATATATAATCTAATATGTATTATTTATTGCAAATTGCAATTTTCTATAGTTATATAACAATAGATTCAAGTCATACAGTGGGTGATGATAAACATGTTTTATTTAGCATTGGAGCCCCATATTGGTTAAAAATTTGGATATAAATAAATACACTTTAGCGTAGTAGTCGTATTTACTAAGAATTTTAAAAAGTTATTTTATTTAACTAATCTAGTTATTAAACATTAGTATTATAATATGAAAGGAATTTTAAATGATTTAATAAGAATAAAAAAAAAT
>JAPYZR010012021.1:0-11615 GCA_030522945.1 Trichopria nigra
GATACAACCGTTATAGTAACCATGACTTAAAATGAAAACCAATATACAACGTATTCTGTACAGGTAAAATATTAATTATTTTTTAATTCAATAAAATATCTTTTATTGAATTAAAAAAAAAAAATATCACGTTAAAATAATAATAATAATAATAATAATAATAATAATAATAATAATAATAATAATAATAATAATAATAATAATATTAATAATAATTAATAATAATAAAAATCATTACAATGTGTTTTTCGAAAGAAGTTCGCCCGCTCGACTATAACAGTTAGTTACATACAGGAGTGAAGAAACAACACACAGTGAATTGCGCGAACGTATTTATTTGATGTTGCTGTGAACAAAGTGGTGCGGATCGTGTGGTCAGTAATACGACGCGAGGTTGCGAACGCAGGTTTGTTTCGGCGGCGCGAAGCGAGACCATCCGACACGATCGACCGTATAATTGCGACTGACTTACCGGAATGGTGGATACCGGAATCGACGGTAGAGACGCTACGTATAGTCAAGCGACTAACGTAGTACTCCCGCTGCTACACTATCGAACGCAATACATATGGGCATCTTGCCCCTGAACCGACTATCTTTCGGTAACACTTTCGTTTTCGATTACCAGGGAAAGCTCGCTGTTCGATATGCCGTGATGTCTTTTTTTCAATTTAACTTTATTCAATTTTCACTTAACAGTTCATGTACACTTTTGGAATACGAAAATGTACATGAACTTCGCATTCCCGAATCGAGACACACTAATGCGACACATACCGTGCGGTATTACCGCAAACGAAAATCCGATCGCTCATATATTGAAGTTGAGTGAGTTCCTTTGTTGGTGAGAACGCTGTACAAAGGCTGCCGAGCGTGGAGTAAGAGTGGGGCCCGCGAGACGCAACGGGGAAAAACGAAAGACCGCGAATCGAGTCGGAATCGTCCACGCGATAGACATGATTGGAGAGAGAAAGTATCATTGTTGGTAAAAAAGTATTTAGATTTCCATCAATAAAAACCCCAGTAATCGTAAATGTATTGAAAGTTCAAAAAATGAATTAAAATGGATTTAAATGGATAGAAATTGAGTCAATTGCAATCCACTTGAATCCATTTTAATTCGTTTTTTGACCTTTCAATACATTTCCAATTACTGGGACGATTAATAATCTTTGATCATCAAGTCATTTTATCCGATGATATAGTAGTAAGTATAAGTATTTTATTGCTTCAACGCATTGCGTTATTATACGGTCTATATACATTTTATTATTCCTTATAAAAGTAAACAAAGTTAATCCGCGACATATCAGCCTTTTCTTCGTATAATCTATGATTCAAAAACAAACAATGTCAAAAATGAAAATAAACACATCTATTCACTATATTTATTATATGTGCACATCTGCCTCAATCTTCGCACTCTCACTTCTTCGCATCAGCTACATTCTTTCATCTTTTCTATTCAAATTCATCTCTTATTTACGCAATACGAATGGACGTCGAATCTGACGATGAATTACAGGAACGGGTTTAATCTGCCGCAGCGCATCACGAAACTCCTCAATGAAGGCACGAGGGTCCGGCTCAAAATTATATGGGAGAACGAATTCGCCTGGAATGCGCAAGGTAGTACCAAAAACAAATTCGGCAGGACAGGCACCCATATCGGTTCTCGTATGAGTCTTTAAACACAACAAGACGGCCGGAAGGACTTTAGTCCAGTCTGGTGAGTTATGGAACATAATCGCCGATTTTAGCGAGCGATGCCAGCGTTCTATTAAACCATTAGAGGCTGGATGGTATGCTGTCGTTCGTATTCGTTCGCAGCCGATTAGTGACAGCAGCGCGATAAACATCGTTTCCTCAAACTGAGAACCCTGATCAGTAGATAAAATACGAGGGGCGCCATAACGCAACACCCAGTTTTCCAAGAAGGCACGAGTCACTACTAATGCCGTAATCTCTTTTAAAGGAATCGCTTCTACTCACCGTGAAAACCGGTCACTCATGGTGAGGCAGTAGCGCAATCCGTGACGCTCCGGAAGGGGACCGATTATGTCCACATGAACATGTTCGAACCTACCGTCCGGTGCCGTAAATTGTGCGGGAGGTAACTTTACGTGGCGAGAGATTTTAGCTTTCTGACAGGCAGTGTTTGCATTTGACCGCGATTTCCTTATGCATTATGTCGGGCCACACATATAGCGCTGTCGAATTATTCTGTCAGTCACTGTCAGTTTAGCTGAGGGTTCGTGGAACATCTTGAAGACTCGATCGCGAAGACTAAATGGCAAGTAGGGACAAAAGCATTCTGCTGAAATCTCACAGAAGATGCGAGTGTGGTCAGAACCCCACTCGACAATCTTGAGTTTGAGAGGATGCATATTGTCGTCGCATATTTGCTTAATAGTTTCTATGTCTTCATTTTGAGCATCAGCTAACTCTATTAACGCAATGTCTACAGGGAGACGTATAGACGCGACTCTACTAGACAACGCGTCTGACACGACATTATCTTCACCCGGAATAAACTCGATGTTGGTAGAAAATGGTAGTAACCTGTCGTGGCGATGATTTCACAGAAGATTGCTGAAATGCATACATTAGAGGTTTATGATCGGTTCCAATCACAAACGTTTGAGCCTCTAAAAAATAACGAAAGAATGTAACATCTTCGAAAATAGCTGTCAATTCTCGGTCATAGTAGGTATACTGTAATTCATTTGAGCTGGAGAGAATTTTCGAGATAAAAAGGCGAGAGGTACCCAGTGATCAGATGACTTTTGTTCCAAGGCTGCGCCCATCGCATGGCCAGATGCATCAGTGACCAAATGAATTTTAGCATCCAAAGACGGATGATGTAGAACTCCCAGTAATTGGAAATGTATTGAAAGGTCAAAAAACGAATTAAAATGGATTCAAGTGGATTGAAATTGACTCAATTTCTATCCATTTAGTAAGTTCAAAATCCCTGATCGCTTCAGGATTCCATGGAATCTCCCGTTGATCATTCCGTTTGCTATCGCAAAGAAATGCATTTAAGAGAGCTTGAATACCGGCAGCACGAGGTATGCTGCGCCGATAAAAATTTACCATTCCTAAAAACCTACGTAAATCATTAATAGTTCGAGGAAGTGGTGAAGCGGAGTTATTATTAAATGACCTAAAAATTCTAATTCCGTTTTGCCAAACTCGCATTTCTCGACATTGAGACGCAAATATTGTGTTTTCTTAATAAGCTAAAAACTAATCGTAGATGATTCTCATGCTCGCTGTGCTCGCTCGAACTAGGAGATGCTATGAGAACATCATCGAGATAGATGATAACAATAATAAATCAAGATGACCTAAGATATGATACTTTGTAGATCCGGTCACATTCCGAACGTACAGCGAGGAGAAAATAACCAAAACCGAATATTATTCCAGAAAAGCTTTATTGTGTAGGACCTGTAGGACTATAGAACGGAAAGACATCCGCGTTATTACACAGCCCGACAGGGCCGAAATCTGCACACGATATACATATGTCTACTGCGTATAAAAACGATCCCACGTGACCTATCGATATATACAAGAGGGGAAATCTAGCCCATATAGGAAAGAGTGGCAGATCCATCTGTTCAAGTTTGTTTCAAGACGCTCCGTTTGAGGTCTCTGGTTTCCTTCCTTTCCCCCCACACATTCCTGCCATGCGTTTGGCAGATTAGGTATGTACGGTATGTATGTACCTTCCATATACATATGCATACATTCGGCCTCTTGGTCAAGTCGCAGGGGTCGCAGTCTAACAAGAAGAACCTGAACAGCTCGAACCAAGTATAAGTCAGGTCGCCGTCGCTCCTACGAAGTGTTTTCACCACAACGACCTATCGTGATTAGGCCGGATTACGGGTATAGGCTGCGGCCTAAACGCTGGGTGTAAACCAGCTCCATGGAACTATGAACCTGGACTCGTTGTCTTTTACTTTATCACAAATCAGTTATTTGGTTGCAAATTTGAATAAGAAAAACTTTCAAGAAAGCTGCGAGGAAATATTGATCGTAAGTATACTGTGCTGCCTGTTAGTCCTCTTTTATTTATTCCACACCTATGTACCTACGTTTTACTATAACGAGTGCAACTTGATACTCAGCTTTTTTACCCTTTATTGCATCCAGGGCGATGCAATATGTTCTTTAATACCAAGTTTTTTTGCCCGATATAAGACGCTGTTATCGAGGGCTTCGGCTCTCAACCCATATCAGAAGACCTCTTTTTATCCACTTTAGAAGCACACTTTTAAAATCTTTTGGCCCTGATAATAAGTTTTGCAAAATCACTGGAACTTAATAAACATTCTCTTGAGGAAATTTCTGATATTGTTGGAACACTGTTGGTTTAAATCAAGATGATTGTATTTAGTATATAAAATAGTTTCTGAAATCGGTGAAAAAAGTACAGATTTACAATTAATAAGAAATATGTTCTGTTTTTATGTTTATATTAGAGATTTATTAAAACAAGATGCACAAAGTATTATATCCTTTTAATTTCCTGTTACAGTTGGTTCGGTGGAAGGGTTTAGAGGCAGACAGACATTTATTGCGCTGTTTGTTCTCGTTTGTAAACTTTGCAACAGGTGAGCCACCAGAGCCAAGTTCGAAAGACTATTACCAAGTACAGTTTCTAAAGCAAGAGTGTGCCAACCTCCTTTGTAAGCCATCATTTGTTTCTAATCTCATTTTTGCCATTAATAATCCACTTCACCAACAAAAGGTAAGAAATCTTAAAAATAATTTTATAAAAATTCGAAGGTAAATTTTATTGGGTTCTTTTACAGACTTTATATCCATCTTCAAAATTGTTTTTACATTTACGAAAAGTACTTGGATTATCATTAGTGCAAGAGGTTGCTTTTACAATAGTATTATTACATTCGGAAAATCCAGATTTTCAGATATTAGCGACAGAAAATATTCGCAAACAATTGCCAGAATTAATTAAACAGTACGTCAACTCAGAAAATAGCAAAAAACAATACGAAGAAGGATTACACGATTCATCACCTGAAATCCTTCATTTAGTACTGTCTTATATTTTCCAAGGATCACCAAAGTTGTTACAATCTACATCAGGAACTAAAGACAAATTTATCAAAAGCCTGAGACGTGATTTTCCCCGTGAGCTGGTACCGGTGGTCTTGGGACCACTTTTGTATCCAGGCGACGGGGAAGTTCAACAAGACGTTATTAAACCAAACATGGCTATTAATCCAATGGTATTTACTTCATTCTGTTGTATTTTATTTTCCAAGAAGAAATACTGAAAACTTTATAATTCCTGTTAATTTAATTTTAGGATAATAATAATTTGGTGGAGCTGATTATGGAACTAGGCTATGGGTTCACAAGTAGTATCGAAGAATGTCGTACAGCCCTTACAGGCCTAGGTGCCAGAGAAATATCTCCATTATGCGCAGCTAGAGTTTTATCGCATATGGCTCGCACTTGCAGTGGTCTGGACGATGCTGGTGGTCTACACTCATTCTGGGGAAATTCTAGTTCAAATCAAGATGGAAAAGAAAAATCATCAGATATCTGCGCACCTACAACATGGAATGTTGAAGTTTTTGTCCAAGCACTTAAAGAAGTAGTAAGTATATTTAAAAATTCTACAAATTAATTAATTGACCTTAATTGAAAAATATTTAAGAATAATCACTGTGAATTTTACTTTTGATATGTACAATTTCTATACAATTTTGCAGCAGTCAACACTATCATGGAATGATGTAATCATTAAATTGGACCATTCTGAGTTCATGTTGAAAGATAGACAAGGATTAATTTTGCTTATTACTGGCTTGAAATTAGGGTTGCAGCACCAAGGTTATCCCATAGACATGTTTCCAGTTGAACTCTTCTACCGACACTGGGATAATATAAAAGGCCAATTTTCTCTTATTCAACAAATTCTTAAGTTTCCTGATGTTTTCTGCTTTGCTGACTACCCATATCATTCAGTGACAGTTGATGTCCTCAAGGCAGCACCTGAAGGAGACAGTAAAGAGGCACAAACTTGGAGGTCACTTAATGTTGTGGAATTACTTCTTCATATGGCTGAACGAGGTCTTCAATCACCAGCCCACGAATTGTTTAAGTGGCCGATTCAGCATTGTCCAGATGTTTTAGTGTTGGCGCTTCTTCAGATTAATCCACCCATTACGTTACTCAGGCAAGAATTGCTTAGTACATTGATGCCGATCTTTTTATCAAACCATCCAAACTCAGCTGTGATTCTGCATCATGCATGGCATGCAAATAATATTAAAATCAAGACTATAATCATGCATTCAATGGCAGAATGGTATTTGCGAGGTGATCACGATCAAACCAGACTGTCTCGTATTCTTGATGTAGCACAAGACTTAAAGGCTTTATCAGCATTACTTAATGCGCAATCTTTTCCATTTATTATTGACCTCGCTTGTTTAGCATCTCGACGGGAATATTTAAAACTCGAAAAGTGGCTTACTGACAAAATTAGAGATCACGGAGAATCTTTTATTGCTGCTTGTGTCAAGTTTCTGCAAAGACGATGCCCACAAATCACAGGGTCAGTTTTGAAAGACGACTCGTCAGTTCCTAAAGCAGGTCAACTTCCTCAAGAAACTCTTACCACCATTATTGCCTGTTTACAGGAATGTTTGATTTGTCCAGGGTGAGTGTGCCAGATATTTTGTACTTGCTTTATATACAAATTTTATATTTATTATTTTTCTGGAAAGAACTAAATATTCTTTTATAAAGTGACTAATAATTTCATTTCATATTTAGCTTGAATAGTGTTAATAAATCATTGATTAGACAGTGTTTGAAGTATGAGGAACACTTTCTTTTTTTTTACTTTTTACACTTTTATTTGATTCGGTTTCAAAAACAACATATAATTAGAAATTAGATAAACAAAAACTAGTTCATGAAAGTGTTAAAGAATGCCTTTTCTATGTAAAGCGTACATGAAAAGGAATATGCCACGTTTGCATGGGAGACTCAGGTAGTTTCAGTTTGGGTCTCATTGACAAACGTAAAATATCGATTAAAATTCTAAGTCGTATGGTTTTTTAATATTATTAAGAATGTTTTTGAGTAATTTCTATACAATTTAGTTATTTACATCATTTGTACACATTGTTAAAAGTGAAGAAATTAGGGCTATTTTAATTTTAAAGCTTATACATGTCGAAAACAGGGCGAGATGCACAAAAAATGTACTGAATTTTTTTTTTTTTTTTAGAACATAAATATTTTCACCCATTACATTATTTGTAACATGAATTTCATCTTACAATTTGATGATATCTGTAACTGAAACCCCAATAATGTTTTTGTAGGAAATTTTCGGCTCTACAAAAAAGGTTTAGTGTAATTTTGCGATTAATTTATGCTGATTTTTACACTTTTATCGAAGTTTGCAAATTATACAATAATATACAATTCTTAATGATATGACAAGAGTGAATCTATTTATTTATTTAATTGTAAACGGGGATACCTATTATAACAAAGTAAGAAATAAGTCTGTCTATTAATCTAAGAAAATAAAGGAGAATACGAATTCTAGATTTAATTTTAACATAGCAGCAGTAATTTCAAGCTCATGAAGTTCTTGAAGATTTAAACGCCATTATTGATGAACCTCATTGAATTGATGCCATATACAGGGGGTCCTTGAGGGCGCATTTTAAAGCTTTTTTCAAGCCCAACAATTCACTTTTAAGAGCATATTATCTGAGATGAATATTTCTAGTTATGGCCTCGTAAAGGGAAAAAATTGCCTTTGTTTGCGGTTTTTCGCGTCTAACTCATTCAGGTAAATAGCTATCGAAATATATAAACAAAGTTGTTGAATGAAAAGACGAAGAATTTGCACCCTCACGCGTTTCGTTTCGATAAAAATTGAGTCCATAGGGTGTTAAATCTTAAAAAATTGAAAAACAGATTTGACATTGATGGAGCGTGTTAAACCGCAAAATTTTTTCCCTTTATGAGGGCATAACTAGCGAAATATTCATCTCAGATAATATGCTCTTAAAAGGGAATTGTTGGGCTTGAACAAAGCTTTAAAATGCGCCCTCACTCGTTAATATAGGTTGAATATGAGCCGAGTTATTGCAAAAACAGTAATTTTTGTTTTTAAACTTCAATTGCCCGCCATTCAAATTTTTTGCGTCTGATCGAATTTTGGTAAAGGACTTTTTGATTTCAAATTTCACAAAGAATCGCCTCCTGATAGTTTATCCTCCAGTTTTGGGACACCCTGTATATTCTAAATCCCAGCAAACGAAAAGGTATTGAAGCGGATTCAACAGGTTCAAAATTGGGATTCAGTTATAAAGAAATAAATTCACATTTGTACTTTAACGCATTGTTTACTGATTTAAATCTTCAAATAATGTCTCGAAATACAATTGAAATATTACTCTGTTGCTAGCATGTTATTCGCGCGCGGCCCTCCGATCAGTGGTTCTCATGCATAAAGCGTTACACCAACTTTTCCTTATTTCATACAACATTTCTTATGGAATCACCAATAATTAACACACCAAGCACTCACAACAATAAAATAATAATCCCAATGCTTAAAATAATAAAAACGATATTTCAATAATATATTGCCGTTGGTATTGCAACACTTCGACATGCAAATGACATTTGTCAAAATGTTAATTGAGCAAAATTGCATTAATTAAATAATAGAACATTTATTACTAATAGCTCTGGCAGCAACAATTACGAAATACGCAAAATAGTAAAAGAGATATAGGAAAAGAAATAGCCAAGTTTGTAATTAATAGTTAATATTTAATAAAAAAAAAAAAAAAGTTTTCCTCTATAACGGTATGGACGACAAAGCACGAGAGAGAGATATGCTGGTACTTACAATTTTGCAGACGGTTGCCTTCTTGGAGACGCAGACAGGAGTAGCCCCTCGGCAGCTGGGCTCATAAAAAAAAAAAAAAAAAAAAAACACCCCCCCGGGGCCGGCCCGCCAATTTTTCCCCTATTCCCGGCTTTCCCCACCCGGTTTTTGGCTGTCGGCTTGACATACTATGTTGACTGTGTCTCTCTCTCTCTCTCTCTCTCTCTCTCTCTTAGCCTTGGGGCCCTTGTGTCCATCGCTTAATAAATCTATCAAATCAAATCAAATCTCTCTCTCAGGCGACGCTACCGTGCTCTCGGGCTTAGGCGCCGTATCGAAAACAAATTAACAAAATACACAATAACATGCCGATTTAAATACTACGTATTAAATGCCGAAAGGGGGCCTGTAACGTTCCATGACCGTTATAGTTCCCCTTCCCCAGACGTTGAGTAGCTTTAGCGTACCAGCTTCTCAAATCTCTCCATTTGAATGGAACAGGAAAATAAAATAGAAAAATAGCATATAAGAAGGAAATATGATTAATCATCTTTAGTTAAAAGACGAGTTTGCGCACGCGTCTTACCTAAATTTAAATCTAGTCTATTATCAATAATTTTCTTAACCACTGGCCCTTTTGGCCGACCGCGCCTACGTGTTTCGCGCAATGGCTCATACCGACAGTCGTTCGGCTATTTCCGGTTCTCGCACTGGCAGCGTCATTTCGCGATGTACGCATACACGCGTTGTACTCAGTTTACCCCGTTTTCTATTCGCGTCAATTAGTTCAATTGCCGTTTTATGCTCGCAGAGGACCTGGCCAACGTTTGGCAACGATACATGGCTTGAAGACGAAGAATCTTCGGCGTTTATCGCCTCTTCGACTCTTGATGTCTCTTCAGCACATATAGCCTCTTCCAACGACGGTCGAATCTCCTCTAAATCCTCCACAGCATCATCGTATGGCTTTAGGTCTTGAACGTGCATTGGCCCACATGGCTGACCTTTGGCGTCTTCTAACTCAGAAATATTAGCGCCGGGTCGCCCGATAATTGTGAATAGTCCAATGTATTTAGGAACCAGCTTGGCAGGATACCCTGGGTGGCAGAGGATAAAATCCGATTTCTTTTCACCAATCTTATACTGCACATCACGATGCTTGGCATTATAATATTTAGCTTGTCGCTGAGGTGCCTCTTGGCTATTCTCTGCGACTTCCTCGTAAAGCTCAGGTAACTGCTTTAGCCGATCGCTCCATCGCACTCTTGATGCTTTTAATTCATTTGTTTCTGCTGCGAGTTCTTGTCACCGTTTTAGCCTTGGCGGCGGTAATTGACCACCATAAACTAACATAGCTGGATTGAATCCGGTCGATTCGTTGACAGCCGTATTAAAAGCAAAAGCAAACTCATTTAGAAGAACATCCCACTTACGATGATTTTCGAAAGTAAATTCCATAATCATCGTTTTAACTGTGCGATTGACCCGTTCAATGGGATTAGCTTGTGGATGGTACTGTGGCGTAACTTTCTGGTTAATCCCCGCATTTTTTAGGATCTTATCCATGAACTTTGTTGCGAACGTAGTTGATATTAAAATTTTCGGTACTCGGTGTAGGTTTTTTGCAGTTTTTCCTACACCATTGCACACCCGAATTGGGGTACTTCTCGAAAGTCGGCTGCAGCCAAGAGTTTATCTAGCATCGCGGCTTCTTTGCCCTTGTCAATCGTTTCGCAAAAGTTCGGCAACCCCTTTCGTTGTGCTTCCCTTATTGCCTGTCTGTAGTCATCTCTCGATTCTCTGTACCTGCTCCAGTCGCTTTCTTTCTTCGACCTTCTAGCAGTTTTATATCTTTCCTGCGTCTGGTGTTTCAAGGTCTCCACCTTCTTCGTCCACCATCTGCATTTTCCTTACCATACCACCGTCATCCGTGCAATTGACTTCATATGCCACCATAAGAGTCCACGTCAATTTTGTGGCTCCCTCTTCCACTTCCTCTGCACTATTAAAGTGATGAGGTATTTCCTTAAGGTTTTCTTTTACACTTTCGGTGTAGGCCTTCCAGTTTGTATTCCTTGGATTCCTAATCCGTTTAACCCCGACTCTCTCAGTCAGTTTTAGTTTAAACCTGATCTGCTCGTGGTCTGACATTGTTCTTCTGCCACCCTCCACCTCTTCACCCTGCTTGTCAAAACTTTTGAGCACAGTGTAACGTCTAACACCTCTTCTCTTGGTGCGTCCTAGAACGTCGGTACGGAGCCTGAATTGAGAATATCGAGATTAGTTTTCAAAATAAAATCAAGTAGCTCCGTTCCTCTGCTGTTGATGTATGTGCTACCCCACACCCTATGGTGTGAATTAGCATCACACCCCTAGCACTAGCGGAAGCTTCCTTAGCTTACAGTATTCCACCAATTTACCGACTCCTGTCAGTGGGTAATTCTTACCCTCACTTGGAAAATACGCTGATGCGACGACGACCTTCTCTGTGCTGCTCGTTGTGATCAACCCCACAATTAGATCTTCTGAACAGAGATCATATAGGGGAAGTATGTTTACACCTCTGTCCACAACGCATGCTCTTGGTCTAGTTGCTGCTGGCATCCTGAAATAGAGTTCCTCTAGTAAGAGTTAAGACATCAGCCATTTTCTGGGTCGCTGGCGCGCGAAGATTCAAACTGCATAATTGCATATTCGAAATGGAGCA
>JAPYZR010012027.1:0-15551 GCA_030522945.1 Trichopria nigra
CAGTCGCTTTAGTGAAACCGTAATGCGACTTAACAGTGATATTGCTGAACTAGTCAGGTGGTCCCAGGACTTTGGGCTCACGCTTAATACGCGTAAAACACAAGCCATTATGATCGGCTCCTTGCAGAATCTTGCCACTATCAAGGACTTGACTCTGCCACAAATTACGGTTGGAAACGATAGAATTCCCTATTCCAACGAAGTGAAGGACTTAGGTGTAATCATCACATCCGACCTATCATGGAACCGGCATGTAAACTCCACCTCATCGAGAGTACATAATACCCTCTACCGGCTTAAATATCGGGGATCATTCCTCCCTCCCTCCATCAAACTATCACTCGTAAACTCACTGGTCATACCTCCCCTCAACTATGCCTCTCTTGTCATTGCAGATCTCTCGGGCTATCTTAATGTCAAACTGTAACGTCTACAGAATAACGTCCGGCAATATTACCCGATCCGAACTGATCGAAACTTATTCGACCCTTAATACTTAAAATTCTAATAGTGATTGGTAATATTACCAGAAAAAAAGTAATAATAATAATAATGTCTTAGCCTAATCCTTAAGTACTATACAAGGTGAGCAGGGGCACGGAAACAGTCCGTATATGCGCTGCGTTCCGAGCGGTCAGTAACTACTGACAGTTCCCCGTCCGTCCCCACCACGCGGTTTCCTTTCTTGTTTGCTTTCGCGCATGGGAGACAGCGTGGTGCGCCGCACGCGTGCTGCTGCCACGTTACTTCTCTATCTTCGCGCTCTCCCCGCATCTCCAAAATGGCCGCCTGGCTCTCGTAGCATATAGACCCTACATAGACGCTATAGCCTCTCGCGGTAATGTCGGCTTTACACTGACGCTGACGCTCTAATGGCGGCTTCTCCTGACCGACGCGGTCGCCTCTAATGGCGTTCCGTTCAAACGACGCACACACGATATTGGCGGCAATCAATGCATCGCCCTCGTTTCTCGTTTAATACGACGCGGCACCCGTGGAAAATGACGGATCTCACGTGTCGTATTTTTCCCGTCCCACACGACGCAGCCCTCGCGATAATGGCGTCTCATTCTATGACGCACAGAGCTCCACGTTGGACGCCAAAATTTATGACGTGTTTTTTTCTGACTCTGGTCGCACCGTCTGCGACGCTCCGCGCACCGTCCCGACTGGACTTTGGCGTCTCGATGACGCCGCGCCAGGTGCACGGGTCGCTTCGGTGTTCTCGACGACCCGAGATAACTCGGGGTATCCGTACCCGCACTCGTCCGAGAGCAAGAGCTTCCTCCGAGGGGGTCAACTCCGTCTCCTTCCGCGCCTGAAAACCACGAAACACACACGTTCACTAAATATTACGGCGGAGGGATTGGGGTACACATATTTAAACAAAATTTATTTTCAATAATAAAAAATGAATCTTTTACGTAAGGCCGAAGCCACTTACAATTCTCGCTGGGGCAATCACCGGGCCTGATTCCTCGTTGAGGTTCGCTGTCGCCGTACGATCGGAAATCGACCCGGCTCTCGTACACAAAAAACTGAGACCAATATTACTCGTATGCACGAAAAAAAGAAAACCCGTACACTATTCCCAATGACTAAATCTCGACGCGCTCCTGCTCCGCTGCTTGCCTCGATAAGACTATGTCGCTCGCGGTCCGCTTGCTTCTCGATCGTCGGTAGCACTACACGCTCATTGGTCCCCCACCACATGCCATCGGCCCGGGAGGGGACCCGCATCACGGTATGTTCTCCCGGCGATCGGAGCATCTTCGTCGAGTCACTCGCTCATTTGTCGCCTTTTCGAACCGGCGCCAAACATGCGCATCGCAACGCCTGTTTCCCCAGACACGGGAGATCGGGTCGGCGGCATTTCTGGGCTTTTCTGATGTTAATAGTGGCCATATATAGAGATTTGTGCGCAGCCAATATGCTACGTATGAACGTATGAAGCAGGGCCGTATTCATGGCGCACCCGTCGATTCCCTGATGGCTTCTTGTCGGGGATCATCTTATGCAATGCCCTCGTGATGACAGATGGGATCGAGATTGGTCGAAAGCCTTCGGGTTCGGCAGCATCTCTCTTCTTAGGTATGAATACCGTTCTGGATCTCGAAAGACGGACAGGGAGCTTTCCACGCCACATGATAAGATTCACGATTCTTATCGTGATTCCTGGTGGGATCGCTCGGAATTGCCTGGCCGTGACACCTTCTGGACCTGGGGCCACTCCCATAGGGAGATGTATACCTTTAAGTTCCTGAATGGTAATTGGGCCCCAGATATCGTTGTTGGATGGTTTGTGCGACAGTGTCGGTTTCGAACCTGATGATCTAGATGTAAATATGGCTTTCCAGAACGGTTCCATAACTTTCCGCGGTGGCTGGGTAGATGCTGTCCCCAGCTCATCTAGGATCTCGCAATGCAGGATGGACGATTTTTCTTATATTCACGCAGTATAGTAGCGTATTCCATACTGCGGGCCTGCCTTCTGGTAGTGAGGTCTTCTTGTGCGAGGTCCCTCCTTCCTCGATGATAGTTTGGAGTCTCCCCGGTTGATATGCTTCCCCCGATATTCCAGAATCTTATCGGGGGGTATGATATTATTATTATTTTCGATGTTATTATTTTGATTTTGGGGAGACTCCATTTCTATAGAGACCTGTTCTCCTTGGGAAGGACATGGTGCCGGAACCTCTTCTCCCTCTTCTTCTTCCATGATGGTGGTGGTGGTAGCCTTCATATACTCAGTCACGAGGGGGAGGGTGCAGCTTTCTCCGAGATACGGCGGCTCTCGGAGCTAATCCGCATTCAGAATTCTCCTTTAGGAAGGATTTGACGAAAGACGGAAATTTTTCAAATTTCAAAGTGTTCGGACAATTCGAATTCAATCCGGAAAATTCCCGGAGTTTGAATTTCGAACTCCCCGACCAGCCCTCTTTCCAGGAAAATTCTGAAAAAAACTGGTGACCGAGTGAAGAGATTGAACTCGGGTACCCTCTAATGAGAGCCCAGGGATCTATCCACTAGACCACGAGCTGCCTTTAAGAGAGTCATAATTACTCCCGCCGTTTACTCGCACTTTTTTAAATTTCTTCACGTTGACATTCAGAGTTCTGGACAGAAATCACATTGCGTCATCACCCGCGAGGGCCATCGCAATGCATTATTTTAATTAGACAGTCGGATTCCCCTAGTCCGTGCCAGTTCTGAGCTGAGTGTTGAATGGCGGCCAAAGAGGACGACCGGTACGGCAGAACCGTCACCGAAAGCTTCGCAGCAAGGAAGAATCGCGGGAGGACAGGGCTCGGGACCGAGCTCGGTTTCCAAACCGCTAGGGTCGTGCACCTCGCCCAGGCCCGACACGTCAGCCAAACCCGCTTTCCGACCAAGCCCGACGCGCCCCGCTCCCCAGAGCCAATCCTAATTCCGAAGTTACCGACTTCCTTTACCTACATTAGTCGGTAACAACTGTACAGTCGTATACCTTCCACCTCCACCTACCTAAAACAGTGGAGGAGGCGATCATTTTCCCGGATATATAAAGGTACCCAGATGTGGAGATCCTCGTACTCCTCGGTAACAAGGATAGTGGCAGTAATCTCTTCCGACACAAGCTGAGGCAGCAGGTCCTGTGCTATTTGGCAATGATTCAGGTTAATTTGGAGAACCTTCGCCATTGTTATCCGATGGTTTATTTTCCATCGGTATCGTCTTGTTATTGGTACCGCAGTCTCTCCTTGCCGCATAGGGAGCACTATTTCGATCATCTATAGCCCTGCATTTTCACCCGCCTATTCTATGCCTTCCTTACTGCAGTAGTATCTTTGCGGCTACTAATGGACCAAGACGCTAGCCGCCTGGGTACCACTATACGATTTCTTGAATTTGATGTTCTCCCGTACATCACCGCTGCTGTGTCTTTCAGAGTAGATGAAATCGCTGGTTTTAGTTCTGCGGTCTCTTTATCGGTCCTATCTAGTTTTAGCAGTAATAGTACGTCTGATACGAGTAAACCCTCTGTCCTACAGGTGCCAATTCGGATGCCGTATTTATCCGCCTTAGAATATTGATGTAAGACACCTCGCCTGTCGTCTTGATCTTGTTAAGATCCGGCAGGCATATCTTCATTTTCTGCCTTAATTACTAATTAAGTAGCTTTCACCTGCTTACGCTGCAATTGTTGGGTTTGCGCTAGAAGTAGCAATGGAAGTACTCGAAGAGTCCCTCTACGGGCGCTTCCACTTTCTGCTTGTGCTGTTACTTCCTTAATGTCGTCGGTTAGGTAGTGGTTTCTTCACATGCAAAATATTATCTGATCCGCATTATCTGGTGTCATCCGGTCCAGACAGTTCGCATGGTCACTGCACGTACGTCCACGTCAGAGGTTAGGCGCCCAATTGTAAAGTTGGCCCTTTTGCCAATTTCAACAGAACTAGATGCGGTGTCAGACCCCATCAATAATATTAAGGTTAGCAGCCGCTAGCTAACAGTCGAGCGACACAGTCGCTGTTAATGTTTAGATCGGTCGTAAATGTTTTGATAATGGTTAGTTAGTTCTCAAAATAAATGAAGTTATACTTATATTTGTAAGTTACAATAATAAATAAACGGACACTTGCTCAGAAGTTAAATAAATGAATACGCCGTCAAGAAAAGAGGTTGTAACGTATCATTACGTCGACTACTCCCAATAGTCGAGGAACAAAAAAAGAAATAAGCAATTTTACACATTTCAACGTAAACAAGAGAAAAATTAGAAAGTTGTCTTCAAAAATATTTATTCGTCAATTGATATCGATGATTTGAAAGCCAAAATTTAAACATAGGCACATAATCGTCTTATAGACTAATTAGTCTTGTTCCTATTCTGGCAAAAATACACAAAAACCTAATGTTAAAGGGTCTAAACAAAATAATAACTGAAAATTTTAATTCCTGACCACCAATTCGGCTTCAGAAGTAATCACGGTGCCATCGAAGAAGTTAACAGAATTACATATAAAATAATTGAAGCCACATAACGCAAAAAGTACGTTTCGGCAATTTTTGGATATAGCGCAAGCCTTCGACAAAGTATGGCACGAGGGATTATTACTTAAACTCAACAAAAACGAACGTATCAAATACCTCGGCATGTGCCTACATCGCGGCCTCACGTGGAAAGAATACATGGACAAAACGTAAATAGCTCAATTGAAATTGAGGAAAATGTACGGGCTACGAGGCAGAAAATCGCACCTTTCAATACAAAATACAAAGAGAGGCTCAAGTCCCATCCAAATAGATTGGTAGCTACACTCACCAGAAGATCGCCACACAATTCAAGATAAAAGAAGCTTAAACAAGATCAGTGAAAATTTCTTATGTTAAACAAATAGTAATTATGTAAATTAAAATCATAATGCATACTTTATATTAATTTTTATGAGTGTTCTCTAATGGGAGAATTAGTGGCACGTTAATTTGGAAAACTTTCTCAAATTCTTCCCGAATAAAATGTTTTTTTTTGCGAAATAAATCCGATTTTTGTTTAGCTGACTTATTACGATTTTACTTCGTGTCGTCATAATTATATTCAAACTCTCCCTTAAATTTCATTCCAAGAAATTTTGAATACTCGAATAAAATCTGTGAAAAGTTTTAAGAGAAAATATTGCTTTAAAAATTCATGTCTTAAACTATCATTTTCTCTCAGTAAATTTGATATTTGGTTCAAATACGTCTAAATGTTATGAAATAATGAAATTAAGAAAAACAAATTTTGTAAAATTTCCTACAAAATTCTAATTTTTTAATTTAATTAATTTGTTTTAATTAATTTAGTAGATCACTCTACATTTTTTATTTATTTATTTTTTTTTGTTGAACAAAGTGTGGGGGTGATAAAAGATTTGAAAATATATCCAAAATAAGAGCCTCCTTATTGTACATATATTGTAATTTTTATTAATTCGGTTTAATTTCAATAACTGTATATATTAAATAAATAATACAAAATGCATAATTAATGAAAAACCATTACTAAAAATTATCAAGTAAACCGATACAACCATTCGATTATGCATGAATATGCAACGTACTTTGTGCAGACTGTAACAGTTAATTAGGTACTAAGTAATAGAGATGCAAGAGAATTAGAATTAGATGAAATTATTAAAGAAATAAAAGAATTAAAAAGAGGGAAAGCGTCAGGGGTAGACGAGTTAAGAAATGAGTTATGGATAGCGGGTGGAGAAAAGGTGTGGACAAGATTGGAGAAGTATGGAGGGTAGAAGGGTTTCCGGAAAAATGGGGAATAGGTACAGTAGTACCGATATGGAAGAGAGGAGAGAGAACGAAAGTTGGAAATTATAGAGGAATTTAACTAACTTGTACAGCATACAAAATTTATGCAAACATACTAAATAAGAGAATAGTAAAAGTATTGGAAGAAAAGAATGGATAGGTGAGATCACAGGTGGGTTTTAGGAAAAAGAGGGGAACAATGCAGAATGTGAAGGTATTAAAATACCTGTTAGGAAGGAAATTAAATGATAAGAAAATCTGTGGGCATTTTTTGCAAATTTAAGAGCAGCTTTTGACACATTGGATAGAAAGATGTTATGGGAAATTATGAGATAAAGAGGGACATCGGAAGGCTTAATTGACAGAGTAAAAGAAATGTATGAAGATACGAGGTGTAAAGTTAAGGTAGGAGAGATAGTAACAGGAGAGTTTATAGTGAAGAATGGGGTAAGACAGGGGTGCCCTCTAAGCCTAACTTTATTCAATATGCATATATAGCTGATATAGAAGAAGAAATGAGAAAGGGCCCAGGAGGAGTGAGTTTGGGAAAAATAAGATATGGACACTAGAATATTCGGACGATATAGTGATTATAGCGGAGAAGGAGGGTGCTTTAAGAGTTATGATGAGGATGTTGAAAGCATATTTAGAATATAAGAAACTAGAATTGACTGCCGAAAAATCGAAGGTTGTTGTTTTTAAAAATGATGGGGGGGGGGGGGGGGAAGTTGAAAGGACAATAGGGGGGGGGAAAAAAGGAAAGAGAAGGGGGGAAAGAAATAGAGAGGAGGAGCATGTAAGAGAGAGGTTGAGAAAGGCAAGAGTAGCGATGGGATGGGTATGGAGCTATGGGGAGAGAAAGTTTAAAGGAGACTTAAAATGGAGAATTAAACTATTCGATAGCATTGTGAAGGGGATATTTTTTTATGGGGTAGCAATATGGGGGTATAAGAAATGGAATAAAGAAGTGGAGAGTTTGCAGGGGAAATATTTGAGATGGATTTTAAGGTTAGATAGGAAGTGAAAAGAGAAAAGATGAGAACAGATACTGGAAAAAGAGCTGGGTGGTACGAGGAAAAATTAGGAAAAGGGGAAATGTGTGAAATAGGAGAGCTGTGTATAAAGGAAAGGAGGAAGAAGAAAGATGAGAACAAGTGCTGGGCAAAGAGCCGGGTGGTACGAGGAAAAAATAGGAAAAGGGGAAATAGGAGAAATAGGAGAGCTGTGTATAAAGGAAAGGAGGAAAGAAGAACAAGAGAAATCGGAGGAAGGATGGATACGAGAAAGTAGAGAGAGGAAAAAGTATCTTCGGAGATGCGGAAGGAGCGAGGAAGCGCTACAGGAAGAGGGAGAAAATAAGTGGATCAAGATGAAGGAAAGAGATATAGAGATGTGTAACAACAAGAGAGAGAGGGGAAAAATTAAGAAAGTCTAAGTCTTGTACGGAATATAGGAGACTAGAAGGGGTGCCATGATATATAAGGGAGAACGAAAAATGGACGGATGGGAGAAAATTACAAACGATAGCAAGGTGGAGGTGTGGAAGTGAAACGAAAGGTAACATGTACTGGTTGAGGGAAGAAGAGAGAATCTGTACAGTGTGTGCAAAGAATTGGAATATTAAAGCCATCTAAGAAGGTGTGAGAGAATAAGACTGAGTACAATAAGAATGGATGTGTTGAATGAAGATGGAAGGGGATGACAGTAATTGAGATACAGACTAACGGACAAAAATTTTTTATTGCATTTTTGGGTTCTTTATGGTGTGAAACGTTTTTTTTTTACCAGCGTGACCAAATTCAATACTTCTTCCGACCTACGGTGCGGGTTGAAGTAAAAGTAAACAAGTTAACTTATTTAACCTTTCATAACCTTTGTGGTCAATTAAAATATTGAATCTCCGCGAGCGACGAATTCAAATTTGAAAATTGCAAATGACCTACCACTGCAGAAGATATGAAGAACAGAATTTCGCCAAGCCATTCAGTCTCTAGATACTGCCGAAATTCGTCGGGCGACGGATGATTTCCAACGCCTGTATTGATGCAAATGGTGGACATTTCGAATATCGAGACTGAATAACATGCGTATGCATGACGGTGACGTCAAGGAGAACCACCTTTAAAAAGCACCCCGTCGAGGTGTAAGTCCGATCTTGTGACTCTCGTGGTACACTCTGGGTAACGCGAATACAGGCGGCACTGATTATTTCATTTAGAAATTTAAAAAACACTACTTTGACCTTGATTTATGTTCAATAAATTCAAGGTCACCACCAGATAGATCCCTCGAAATCATGCAAATTTCATCCTTATCGGTTCCGGACCAGGGTATCACGGATTCCGGATCCGAGACGGATCAAAATTTCTGATCGGGGTTAAGATCGAACGTTCCGCAAATATTTGTTATGAGCAAATATTTATTTTTATGCGTAATGTGCAACAAACATTTCATGATAGTTAATTGAAACTTTTGATAATGTTTATTTAAACCATTATGTGTAATTAATTCTCAACGTTGAATTAACGTTTTGATAGACGTTTAATGAACGTTAATACAATGTGAAACTAATGTATTTCATAAACAAATTGTTAAACGTTTAAAAGTGTTAAACGTTTGTTAAACGCCATTTAATTAACATTTATGAAACGTGAAATACATTTATTTCCAAACCAATTTACCAACGTGATATTAACGTTTAAATAAACGTTTGCTAAATGTTTAATAAACTTGAAATATAGGTTACTTTCTGAGGCCTACAAAGGTGACATTAACGTTTGCACAAATATTTATTAAATATTTCTTTAACGTTATTTTCATATTAAAATTTTATTCACCAAAAAATCACCTGTTTGGACGAGAAAAAATTATAAAGACGTTATAAAAACCGGCTTTTTGAATATTATTTTATACGATAAAATCACGGTTAGGACAATTATTGGATTAGTTTCGATAACAAATAACGTGTGAGGTTGCAAAAAACGTTTTCACTATCGCTGGTTCATGAATTATTTTACAAATAATATTAATGCTTTTAAATAATATTATGTAGCACCTAGTTATTGTTTACATACTTCATAATATAACGCATATATAATAGAACCTCCGTTATTGATTACCCGGTTCTAGCCGTTAACGAATATTTTCTCCTTTGTCGTACTCCCCACTGCATATACTTCAGATGCAACGTAACAGGATTTTCAAGAATGCGCAGTGCGTGTAGTGTGACTTCGCTTCTGATACACAAAATACACGCATGTAAAGCATAACACGAAACGAGACGATTGCGTATGTTACTTCAGAAGAATGCACGTGTTTTTACTCTACAGGTGGGGGTCAATTTTTCTTCTCAAAATTCATTAACGGAAATTTAAATGCCTCTATTTGCCCGGCAATATTCGATAATAAATGTTTATGATAATAAATTCTCTATGTTAAATTTAATGTCTGAGATAATAAAGTGAGTTTCCAATACATAAAGTACTTGCAGAATTGCAATAATATTTTTGGTAACATGCGTTAAATAACTTCTCCTTCAATTTTACATGCACTTAGAAATCATTTCAAGCCTAATGTGTACAGAAGCTAATGAAAACTATAAAATATTATCTTATCAGTATGGTTTCTTAAACAAAAATATCATTGTGTACATTCGAAAGATATCGGATTTACGTTAAGTAGACATAAAATGTTTTTATATTGTGTGCACTAATACAATATAATAAGGGAAATGAAAGTAAAAAATGTTAATAGAATAATACTATTGAGTAAATCTGAAAAGATGTTGATTCTTTGCTTGAAAGCGAAGAATATGTGTATGATAATGACGGACATTTATAGCCGGATTGTACTATGATGGTTAGCATCACGATGGATGCATTATATTCAAGTAAACTTTCCTCCAAGATCGAGATCGAGTTCGAGTTCAAGCATAGGTAGGAGGAATCCAGCATGGAAGGGATGCTGAAAGTGTTCACTGCTCTCGTCATGCGTCTCGCCTCGGTTCGGTGGTTGTTTGTCGCTGAATCATATACCGCTCTCGACGATGAGGATAGTATGTAGTATGAAAACCATCCTCTAAAAGCCGTTCGGTTACCAGGTGGGAGAAAATATCCCCGTGTAAGGCGGTTCAGTTGACCAGATATATAGAGCTAGGGCAGGGATTCCATTACACACAGTTCGCGGACAGTGCTCTCTGCAAGTAAGTACTCATATCGGGGAGTTAAAGCCTAAAACCATCCTTTTTGTACATTTCCTTTAATCACGTCGGAAATTAAATGTCGAAAATTTGCGATGTCGGATCATCGAAAATATTAACTATCTTCTTTTATATTGCAGTCATATTCAACTTTGTCAATCAGCATCTTGAATCAATTTGAAATTCCAAAAAATATACAAAAAGTAATAATTTTTCTCGTATTTCAGACTTTTTAATCCTTGAAATGAAACGCTTTATACGTTTCGCCACAATCTTGGCCATATATATATCTGCAGGAAGCGCAAGATCAGCTGAACCAAACTCACATACAAATGGAATAGATAATGATCAAAATCCTAGATCCAATAATGGAATTTTTGGAGATATTCGATATATGTACCAACTGTATAAAGATTGTTCGGAGTTAGAAATGAGTCCCTGTCTCAAGATAAAACTGATAACATTAATGGACAGAGTATCTCGCAATGTGCAACTAAATATTGTTGAAGGCGTTAGCCTCGTAAAAGATACACCATTATCTAATGATATACCTCTTCAGTCTGTTCAGGAAATTGAGGCTCATTTACCCCGATCATTAGATGATAGAGAAGAGGTACTTAATTCAATGATTATCGACAAAACTGTCCACTTTCTTCGAAGCCACACACTTAAATTAAAAATTCCAAACGTCGAGAATCTTCAAACAAGTCTTTCAGAAGAAGGTAAAAACAGATTTGCCATTTTCAGTGTAGAGTATGATCAAATAGAGAAAATAACTTGTTAAAAAATATGCGAATGCAATTCTTGCAAAAGGCCCTTAAAACGATACAAAAAGTCAGAGAATCCCATAACACTGTTCTCGCGTCCTACACATTTATGCGTCCTAGTAGGGGCGTAGCGTACCCCCTACGATTACATACTACCTCATACTTAATTTTTATAACGCATGTAATGAACATTTTTCCTATCAAAATAGACATTGCTTGCCGAAATAGCCACATTATCGCAAAAACATCGAAATACATAAATGACCTATTTATAATTTTGTGTGTGTGTGTGCGCGCGCGCGCGCGTGTGTGTGCGTGTGTGTGTATGCGTCTGTGTTTTAGTAACGTATTTTACGAGGACATTTACACAAGTTTGCATGTTTCCTATTTCCATGTTAAATTTACGAGCACGGTCCTCGTAATAGCAAGAAGTCCTCGTAATAGTCACCTGATAAAAATAGTCTTCATAAAAGAACTTTCTAAAATATATAAACATATATATATATATATATTTATATATATATGTGTAATATTATAGAGATATTGCGAATAATCTGTGATATAAAAATGCCGTCGGGGAGATTACGTATCCTCATAAGCTTAGTCCTCATATGTGCGTTACTTATCTAATTAATATTTAATAGCTATTTAATATTAAATAGATGACTCTTATGAGGGCTTTTTTTTTTTCATTTATTTAAATAAGGGCATGACTGCCCTTGAGACTTATGAAAAAAGTCGAAACGTTAGGCGTGTAAATGTCCGTTACGGACATATTTATTTGAAGTGTAATGGCCATCTTAAAATAAATATTACATATTGCTTAAATATTATGCTTCATGATTCAAGAAATTACTATTGTATTTATGTATATACATAATACACGACTAAAAATATTACAATAGAAATATGTGTTAGAAATAAAAGCGTTAGAATATAAACTACATTTTTATTAATTTATATATATATTAAAATCACAAACTTTTATAAACTGTTTAAGGACGAGGTAAGAAAAGAAAAGGAATGGGAGGTCTCATGGCCATTCCTCTACTCATTGGTGGAACACTAGTACCTTTGGCCTTAGGAGCTTTAGCACTTTTAGCCGGCAAGGCTTTAATCGTTAGCAAATTAGCGCTAGTTCTAGCTTCTATCATCGGTTTAAAGAAATTAGTTTCACACCATGACGGCCACGACGTGGTACAAGTTGGTCATGGTGGAGGAGGATGGGCAAGATCGACTCAAGATCTCGCCTATTCCACCTTTAAAGAGTCAACGTCGTCTTAGATTTGTGAAAACCTGTGAAAATAATTGTGAAAAGAAAATCGCATACATTGTCTGTACTACTTTTTTAGAAACAATTAGTCACACATTTTCTCATATAATACCATCTTTCGCTTATATTTCCACGACGCCATTTCGTTCATATTTTATTATATTCTGAATCCATGTTTTATCATAAACCTCGTTACTCATTTATAACATTCATCATGTACCTCATTGCTTGCCTAAATACATCACCTCTCGATATTTATTTTATAAAAACTAATGTTAATTATAAATTACAAAATAATTAAATAACAAACGGCTTATAACCTACAAAACGTTGAATTTTTTCCTCTACGTTTCGTAATATAAGTCCTCCTGATGATGGTTGCGAGTCAACCGAAACGTAGAGGAAAAAATTCAACGTTTTGTAGGTTATAAGCCGTTTGTTTATCATTAATTTATATTATTTGTTATACGTATTTATGTTATTATATATAAATATTAAGTCAACCGAAGAACGTGTATGTATACGTGTCAACATGCAATAAACTATATGGTGTTTTAAAGGCATCACCTTAATTTATTTACATTTCGATTTATATTTTTTCTAAGAAGGAAGACCTATGCGTGTATAGTAACCTATGAAACCCCGTTTACCACGGCGTAGAAGGCGAAAAACTTAAGCAAGAGTTCTCTTACGAAAATTTCCGGTACAGTAGGGTTTTCAAGTTATTCTGCATTGAAATTAGTCAATGGGAGCAAGAGTTTCGAGATTGTGGTGGAGAAATTCAAACGGTAGCATTATCGTGGAAGGAAATGAATGAAACGAAATAAATGCGCATCGGTGATGAGCCGCGCTTTTTTGTTTTCGCTCGAGCAACGTGACGTTCGAAGGAGGACTGCCAGAAATATCGATTGAAATGTCGCCTGAAATTTGATATCAACACGGCAAAAGGAATATCTAGAAATGTTATTCGAAATTAACAGAAAAATCTATGAATTATAAATATGTACATATTTGACAAACATACTTGACAAACATTAAATCTGCTAAGAAAAATCCTGACTAAATAAAATAATTAAGGAAAAGTTTTTAAGAAAAAAATAAAACTAATAATGATTTAACAATGCCAGGCCTCCTAAAATAAAATAAGAACACTGCACTAAAACGAAAACAAAAGTGGAAAAGCATTATTTATCATTAAAATTTCAATAATGCTCCTTGAGTATTTTTTAAGTCTCAACGAACTTTAATTTATGTAAAATTCATTACTTAATCAAATCGAAAATGACAACATTTTATTTTAATTGTTGAGTTATGATCTGACAGTATCTTTTATCCAAATAATAGATCAAACTGCAAGAATAGAAAATGATCAAGAATCGAACATACAATAAGATTTTATGACCATTATATTATCTACCAACCTAAAATTCAGAATAAGGACTCAGGTACATCCCCAAACACTAACTGCATTGTTTAAGAATCATCGCAAAAATTATTTCTAATTTGGTCTAATAGTTAAAAGATCACCTCGATAAAATTTTCAACTTTTATCGGTGTATTCTTCATTGTGCTTCACCCCTACTGAAAATTCCCATATGGTATCCCATGTGGGAATTTGGCGTGAAATCCCATTTTCGAAAATGTGGTTATTTGGAATAAAATAAAATTATGGGATATTGTTTAGACAGTACTTGAGATACAGACTAACGGACAACAATGTTTTATAGCATTTTTGGGTTCTTTATGGTCTGAAACGTTTTTTTTTTTTGCCAGCGTGACGAAATTCAATACTTCTTCATAACATAGCATTTTACGCACACTGTAACATAAAAATCTTTTTTAACTTATGTACACCTTTCATAACCTTTCTCGTCAATTGAAATATTGAATCTCCGCGAGCGACGAATTCAAATTTGAAAATTGCAAATTTTTTTTTTTTTATTTATTTTTTTTTTATATATACGGGCATAACTGCCCTTAGTACATTTGCGACTTTTTGCGATAAATCGCGACGATAGGTACGAGAGTTGCAGATCGTCTTCAGATGGCGCCGTACTTACATTTGTCGAGGATGTAGGGAAATGCAGAAACCCACATCAAGTATATCAGCGGTCTAGAGTTGTTTCACCGTCGGATAAACAACCTTCCCAAATGTAAACAAACAGCGTGGATCGTCTTACACATAGCGAACTGCTGCCCGAATACAATGGAAAAACTAGGGGCATCGCCCCTGCGGACTTCGGCCGCCAACCCCACCGGGGGCTCCGACCCCTGGACCCCTGGCGCGTTATTGCCCGTAGCTCGCTTCACTCGCAAGGTTGACCGTGTTTGGCCCTTCGGGCCTCACTCACTACACGGACTTTGCGACTGCGGCCTTCCGCCGGACCCGCTCAGAATGCCATACGTTTATAAATTTTATATGCCAATTCACATTTGCTCCATACACTTCCACACAACTCCATTGATAATATATGAAGCTGAAATGTATTAATTATTTCTATTTACATATAGATTAATTTGCTTCTTTTTATATCATTGTGTTATAAAATTGAAATGAACATTTTCAAAACTTCTCCCCTTCACCCCAGGTTGGACGAAATATTGCCTTAAGATATAACGATGAATTTAACATGCCAACTAGCATCCTAAATACTTGCGAAAATGTTTTTTGATCATCCCCCCTCTATTTTAGTATGGATAAATCACAAAAATCTAATCAGATCTTAGATCAGCTAAAACAGGAATTTGAACAAAAAATCGGTTTCGGCCGCCTACCTTTCCGCGGCGTCCGCCCCCTGGACCCTCGGCGTGCTTCGATCGCAACTTTTCTCACTAAATTCAGAAAGATATGGAAGTTTAAAGTTTATCAAGGAAATGTCCCCCCCCCCCCCCTCCATTTTAGTATATGTATATATATCCCAAAATACTTCCGATGTGGGCAAGAGGGCCACAAAATAGTGGACTGTGCGGCAAAACACCAGGCTGCACAAGAGAACGGAGCACCGAACGAAAATGGCTAAGGTGC
>JAPYZR010012029.1:0-14785 GCA_030522945.1 Trichopria nigra
AGTTCTCATTTAATTTTGAATGATTTTTGCTGCAATTTTTTTGGTGATTGTATACATTACGTATAGAATCACCCTTCCAGAGCCCAAACTTTGAAAAAAGTTTCAATCTACTTTTATTTATATTTTTATTGTTGTAAAGCTCGGTCGATAACTGTTCTACTTTAGAACCACCTTAATATGGGAAATTTATTAATACGAATTGTCCCTCGTTTCAATGTTTGGGACAATAATGAAAAACAAGAATGCATATGAAATATAACGATGTAATAATGTATGATTTTATACTAACTCGTATATAACTAATTCAATTAAGTATATATACTAACTGACGTCTATATCAAGTGCACTTCAATGAGGAATGGGCCCGGTATGACGTTGTTGTCTGTTCAAAGTTCCGTAACATGCTTTTCCAAAATTTGCTCCTATTAATAGAAATATGGAAACGAAAAGTTTCTACTACAATTTCTATCGACTACATTAATTGTATTGCTTAAATGTAGGGTTAAATTTAACTTATTTTGTGACTCTTTCTCGTATTGAAAAGTATTTGAAATGATTCCGGACTTCAACCAAGTATGCATAACATAGCCCAAGATTTATATATATAAATATAAATACATGTATATATATGTTGTATACGGAACTATACAATTCCAGTTTTTTAGAGATTACGATATAATTTAAAATTGAAAAAAAAATTACAAAAAAGTCAAATTTCACTCTATATATATTTGAGCAATAGAATCGAAATAGTCGATTCAAATTGACATGAAAACTTTTGTTATATCGCTCCGATATATCGGAGCAAATTTTGGAAAAGCACGTGTTCTGGAACTTTGAACCGACAACAATGTCATTCCGAGACCATTCCTCGTTGAAGTGCACTTCATAGGACATTTAGTATAGTTAATTGAATTAGTTATACGATTTATTAGAATCGTAGATTATTACATCGTTCTTTTAGTGACCTGTTTCTTATTATTGTCCAAACAACTGAAACGAGAGACAATTTGTATTAATAAATTTCGTATTAAACCTCATTGCATTAAAGCAAAAGTATATATATATATATATATATATATATATATATATATATGGATGTGACGTTTAATATCAACAAATAATATTAAGTAATCGAGAACCTTCGTTTTTTCTGTCTAGTATGTTTGCTGTATATTTATTTTTTTTCTATTTTTTGTTTTATATATATATATATGTTTTATATAAATATACTGATAAAAATGAAAAAATGGAATGGTGTAGTTATATTTAGTATATTATTTTTACGAATAATGAATAATATTTTAGCCGTTATAGAGAAAAAAAAAAAAAAAAATATAGAAAAAAAAAATAAACACTGATTGTTTTCGTCGTGTAAAGAATACATTCCACAAATTGTAAGTAGTAAAAGTCATGCGAACGATTAGATCGTGCATCAATCTTCAACATACATATACATATATACCAATAAAAAAATTAAAAACCATAGGTATCACGTAATTTTCCAACCACGTAATAATTAAGAAAAGCACCTGATTTCTATCCTCTGTAATTAAAATTCCTAAATCACTTAGTTCGATAAGAAATATGTTTAATTATTTTTTCTGCAAACGACATATGCTCACTTTATACGAAATTGTCCTTACAATTTTATAATTAAGTATATAATTGTATAATTGTATAATATTGTTTATATATAATTATATAATTAGTTCGCTGTAGATGAATAATTACTATATATACATAATCATTAAATTCTGTAAAAATACGATAATTCATACTAATTAATATAAAATATTAATCTTTGTATAATCGCATGGGACAATCACCGATTGAAGATTGCACGATCTAATCGTTCGCACGACTTTTACTACTTATAATTAGTAAAATGTATTCTTTACACGACGAGAACAATCAGTATACATGACATTGCGGACTGCATTGTTTGTCAACGTTTTTAGTGATCTTGAAATCATTTTTAAAATTTTGCCAAAACATGACTTATGTTTTCAAAGTATAAATTTATGGTAAGAGGAGTGAAAATCGGGTCTTATAGAACAATGAAATAGTACTTTATGATACTAGTGCGCAAAGTAGGTGATTCCCACAAATTCGATATATTTAAGGGATTTTTATTAAAATTTGATTGCATTTTGTAAAATGTGCATAGTGAGGTTGTCTTTATATATATATATTTATTTATACACTTATACACAAATTATATATGATAAATCTCAGATTATATACGAAGAGACCCATATTTTTAAAATTTATTAATTTATGCTCCATTAATTTGTAAAAGCGAAACTTTTAAAATTGGCATTTCCTGTATGTATGTATATGATAAATTCGTTTAATACGGCAACTTCTTGTCAACCGCAGAATTTTATTGATGCGCGTAATTTTCATCGAATTTTCATTTCAAAACAAAATATAATTCCACGCAAATACTACAATGTACAAAAACAAATATTTGTTGATATGCGTAGAGGTTAGTTAAAATTGTTTTTTATTTATTACGTGTTTACAAAACATTGTATTCATCTCGCCGTATTATTTACTTACTATGAGTTCATTGTTTTATACTATTTTGAAAAATTATTGAATTACTATACATATGTACTTTATTCAAATATAAAAACATTTTCGTTATACCCTCACTTTCAAACGATGGAAAATCTTTACGAAAAATGTATATCTTTTTACTGAAATGCGAATCAAATTTATACATAAAAGCTTTTATTATTATTTATTATTAACATACTAAAATTCCATTTAAACTTTATTAAAAGTTTATTTAAATTTCACGTCTGTACATCAATTTTTCATTAACTTTCGCGCGCCTGTTTTATGCATGTACTAATTTTCGCTATTTACTAAAGTTAAACGACATTTTTTATAAAAAGAAGGGAAAAAAACAACATTTAAATGTAGCACTTTTTTATTTGATATGTATTCAGATGGAAAAACCACGTTGGGCGCACACGTGTATAATCGATATTCCTGAATTAATGCGACACATTTTCGATATAGAAAATCCGGCACGAAAAATTCTGATGTATACTACGTATATATACATACTGTGAGACAAATGATTATTTTTAAATATTTGTTCAAGTATTAAAAGGCTGTAATAAATCGAAAAGTGACGAGTATTTTATTTACGGGATATACTTGTCAATAAATATACTAAATATATACTCAAACGCTTTTTATTTACCTGATTTTAAAATAACATACGAGCAATTTTATTATTATTATTATTATTAAATTCCAATAAATTCGTATTAATTTTAAAGTAAACTAAACTTTCCAAAATGTTATAATGAAATTATCGTACGTAAATACCGAGAGTGTTTAGTCGTCTTGAATTGTTGTATTAATAATTAATTTGTTCTACTTAATATTAAGTATGGAAAAACATTATTTAATTGAAAAAGGCATATATTATTTATAAATGAAGTATTATATATATGAAAAATATATTTTTTTTTCACACAGTAACTATAATTCAACACACTTCGCGAACGCCGCCATTTTGTTTGCGTAAACACTGTAATGACAATCATTGATTTGTGCGCATCATACTCGAATACTGAAATAAGAATTCATGTTAATCTCGGACTTCTAGTTCGTGAAATAACTATGAAAAAGTTCAAAATATCAGGATTTTTCATTCCGTGAGCCGCCATTTTGCTTTTGAAATAATTATGTCACCAATTATGCACGTCTTTAAAAAAAATCCGGTTGATCGTACTTTTCGTTCTTGAGATAACTGTGAAAAGGCTAAAAATGTAAGGGTTTATTTCGTACCGTAAGACGCCATTTTGTTTTCGAGATAATTATATAATCAATCAATCGATTGACATGTATTTAGGTTTTATGCAGCTGAAAAATGTATGATTACAAAAAACCATTTTTGTCCTTGCATTTTGTTCAATTCTATTGTCATCAATTTTTCAAACGCACTTGGCATTTATACATCTTATCATTATATAATATAAGATAACAATTGTTTATTTCAAAGTTGATATCACATTTACCGAAATATATTATAATGGTATAGACAATTGCTGAAAATCAATTACTCCATGCTTCTCCACCGTCGGTATTAATCCAATCCGGATCGACTGTCAGGATTCAGAAATCCTAATATACGTCAGTTACCACCAGAATTTTCCGGGAATTATCCTCGACCACGCGGATTGGATTAAGGATCGTATAAAGGGATGGCAAATGCCACAGCGTCAGACGGATCATTTCTCAAGTAAATAACCGGAAGTATAAACTTACCCGTATAATCGATCGAATTCCAGATTCATCGCCAACGGGAGCGGAAAATCGCCGGATGAACGATGCGCTGAACTGACGAAACCGGTCCGACAAGCTTCAGAGTGATGATCGGTTCGTGGGCGGATTTTGGCGCCAGTTTTGTTTTTTCGACCCTCGTCTTTTACCTGCACTGCATTAACGAGCTGAACTGCGAAGAATGGCATTTCGATCGGTCAAGAATTCAACGTGGCGTCAGCGATCTGCGTCGATTTCAAAGCCAGCATCCGCCGGCCACTCTTGGCCAGTGCGACTTTGAAAAAATCTGCGACTGGACCTGGCGTGGTGATCGCTTCAAAAAAGTCCAAGCGTCGACGGGAAACGTCTTGGGACCGGTCACCGATGCTGATCAGGATGTCGATGGTACGTAAATGAAATATACGAAGTTATGAATCGATGCTCATCATTCGGAATCCCAATAATAATAATAGTCCTTATAAGATTCCCTGAATTCCCATGCATCCATTCAATAGCCAGGTTTGAGGTTATTCCATCCATTAACTCCGAGATCAGATTATCAAACTGATGACCATCCAATTGGCACTGGGCATCCATGGACAAAAATTGGACGTCCGGATATCGATGATTAATGGACATTTACACTGATGCGTGCATGGAACGATGAATGTACGTTCTTGTCCATTAGAATATCTGATTTTGTTGGACATCCAAAGAACGTCCAATTTTCGTCTTTCATCCTTTCCAGTGTTTACTCCATTGCCGAAGCTTTTGTACTGTTGTCAATGTTATTCATACTCGATTCCAGCTCATACAATAAGTAGATTTTATACAGTTGGTCTTTATTGCGTGGCAATACCACCTGATTGGCCATGTGATGGATGGGTTTCGACCACGTGTCCGGTGGGTCCAAATTGTATGGTCATATACCCACTGCTCGCGATGTTCAAGGTCAAATATTTCATCGTGATCTGATCAAGGAAAAACCATCATTGTTCAGAATATTTTCAAAAGAGATCACATAACCTCAAAAGCTTTATGAATTACGTTTTGTGTTTCATATATACGTGTTTTCAAATGTATATACGTATGTACGTATACCGTCAACCGTAAATCTTATAACGAGCCGCGACACTTAATTCACTCAAGTGCTGGAATGAGCCAACCGGAGATTGACGATTTCACGTGGTATTCCGTCGGTTATCGTGGCGGAAATCGACGGCGATAAAATGGCCGTCTTCCGATTGCCTGTTGCAGGACACTTTCTGATCCTGGAGGGGAAGGAGGAGAGCCAGTTGAAATCCAAGGCCATTCCTCGCACTGGTTCCGAGTGCTACCTCGAACTTGCCCTACACCAGGTCGAGATGATGAGCGGCACGATTCGTCTGGTCATCGAGACGAACAATCACACCAGCTGGGTGGCCGCCGAGAGATCCGGAAATAACCACTCCAAGTGAGTTTCCCATTTTTGCGCCCTCTCTGTAAAGCTCCGAATAAAGTCCAAGATACTCGCACTGAGGAAAGTAAATATAAACGAAAATCGATAAGATGTAAAAAATGCATGGGGACTGCAGTTATTGTGATACTTGTTAGATCTGATTTGTTTTTTGGGGTATATTCGTACCAAAATTAAAAAATTGTATAATACATATAGTTTTTTTTTGTTGGTAATAGTCTATAAATATACATTATATACAGGGTGTCCCAGAACTGGAGGATAAAATTTCAGTAGGCGATTCTTCGTGAAATTTGAAATCAAAAAGTCCTTTACCAAAATTCGATCCGACGCATCAAGCCCAACAATTCCCCTTTAAGAGCATATTATCTGAGATGAATATTTCGCTATAGTTATATGGCCTCATAAAAGGATAAAATTGCCTTTTTTTTTGCGGTTTTCCGCGTCTAACTCATTCCGGTAAATAGCTAGCGAAATATCATATAAACAAAGTTGCAGAGCTTGAAAAGGCGAAGAATTTGCACCCTCATACGTTTCGTTTCGATAAAAATTGAGTCCTTGGGGAGACGTTAAATCTTAAAAAATTGACGAAAAACGGATTTGACATTGATGGAGCGCGTTTTTCACTAATTTGCTGAGATTTAACGTCTTCCCACGGGCTCAATTTTTATCGAAACGAAACGTGTGAGGGTACAAATTCTTCGTCTTTTCAAGCTTTACAAGCTTGTTTATATGATATTTCGTTAGCTATTTACAGGAATGAGTTAGATGCGAAAAACCGCACAAAAAGGCAATTTTATCCCTTTATGAGGCCATAACTAGCGAAATATTGATTTCAGATAATATGCTCTTAAATGGGAATTGTTGGGCTTGAAAAAATCTTCAAAATGCGCCCTCACTCGTTCATATAGGTTGAAATTGAGCCGAGTTTTTGCAAAAACAGTAATTTTTTTTTCTAAACTTCAATTGCTCGCCATTAAAATTCTATGCGTCGGATCGAATTTTGATACAGGGCTTTTTCATTTCAAATTTCACGAAGAATCGCCTATTGAAATTTTTTCGTCCAGTTCTGGGACAACCTGTATAATACAAAAACATGCTATAACATTTTTATATAAATTGATTAATTATATTGGACAATAATTTGATTACAAAATTTCGAGACGTATAATAATTGTTATAATTTTCAGCGAAATATAAAAATGTCACTATATATAGTAACTGTAATAGAATGCATTGAAATTCTATATCGTGATACACTATTATATATATATATATGACACGATGCTTCTAAATATATTAACCATTGCGAGTACATTCTAAACTCTTAGATATTCGTGGGTGTAGACGCAAGCGTGGGCAAAACGTAAATGTAACACCCATGCAATTTCAATTGACGGTAATGCGACTATATAAATGAAAATGTGTTTTCACGTCGCGATTAAATGTTTTATTATCTCAATACGAGAATGAAGTTACGATTGTTTATGTACTTTTGTGCTCATGATTATAGAAAAGTTTGATGCAACGCGAGACTGTATATACATAAACAAATAAAAATATAATTTTTATATAAATTGATTAATTTTATATCAAATTTATTATATATATATAATTTTATATTATAAATATTATTTTTATATATATTTTTATATATTTTATATAGTCCAAAACATTTCATGCACATATATACATTCACCATACGTTAATTGTATACCGGGTGTGCACGTACAATGGACGTACAATGGACGTACACTTGATGTATACGATTAGTGATCGTTAAAATTATTATTTTAAATTGGTTCATCATGAAATTCTCAATGAAATACAGATATGTACATTTTTATATATGATTTGCAGGTGGGAGGCGACTCGCTTCAACCTGGGGGCGATCAGCCAGCCCTACCGTCTGGTGCTGGAGGTGGCGACGCCATTCGACAATTCCAGCGTCGCCGTAGACAATATTCGCCTGGTGAATTGTTTCCCCGAGTCCCGTATTCTCCATGAGGATTGTACGGACGCGGTTTTTCGATGCAACAATGGCTCGTGTTTAAACAAAACGCGCCTTTGCGACCTGACGCCCGACTGCGCCGATGGCGAGGACGAGACAATTGAGTGCGGTAAAATTGTTTCTGCCTATTATATAGCAGTTTGCGTTTTATGAAATTGTCCATTGTTCCTTACGGTGGGAAGTGGAGGGGGGAAGTAGCACACGGCCATTAAATGAACTTTCTTTAAGTTGTATCGTTTAAGTTTTTTTTTTTTATTTTTTTTCTTCTTTGTTAATAAACAATTATTTATCAGAAGGTACAAATTGTAAAAGTTCGACACGTCAAAATGTCTCCGCGAGACAACCCCTTAATTGTAATAGATTGCACCTTCATCCTATATATACATGTAGTTTTTGTCCCCGACCAGTAATTAAACCCAAAGTGGCGCATAATAAATGCATACCTTAATGCAATCACATGATAAACTTTACGCAATGATAATGTAATGATTCAAACATTTTGCTTAACTCAATTAAGAGAGTGGTAGAACTAAATATTGTAAAACGAACTTGAAAGTAGTGAAAAGTTAAATGGTTTTTTTATATTTCAAAGTGACCCCATATAGAAAAGGCAATTCCGACAATAATTACGTAATGATTATGTTACTGGATTGAACCGAACTGGATTTCAAACTATAGCTCCAGAAGCGATCCTTACAAACCACATGTGGATACAAAATTTTATTTATTGCATCGAACCGTGATCTCAATGAATATTTATATAGTTGTTTTGTTTTTCAGATAAGATTCCAGAGTCATCTAAATGCAATTTCGAAAGCGGTTGGTGCGGATGGACAAATGAATTGCACAGGCCTCTAAATTGGACACTCCATCGCGGACCGACACCCAGCGACAGAACCGGACCCAGTTATGATCATACCTATCGTAACGAGACAGGTAAAGTCATGAATTAAAAAAAAGAAAGTGGTATTTATTGCAATATTTGTATAAAATTGTACGAGGGTCATTTCTATTATTATTTATTATATACAAATTTGCAATGAGACTTGCGGTCAAATGAGTATATAAATGGCTAAATTGTTACAGGAACGTACGCATACGTGGAAATGTCGAAGCCGGCCCGATATGGAAGTCGAGGATCGATAAATAGTCCAATTTATAATCCAACCCCGCCCTACAGCAATGACCCGAGTAGCAAATATTTTCAGTCCTGTAAAGTAAGTATAATGGATTTGCTGAAGTGATTACTGTCCAATTACGTTCTATAATCGAACTCCTCGTTTGATACTGGCATTTCAACTGCATGTGTTTCCAAACATTTATGATTAAATAAAAAAATGAGGAGGGCGCCACTTTTTTGACAAAATTTTTAATTTCAATTTTCGCTTGAAAGAATGTATAATTTAACTTTTAACATCAATTTTTCGATTTTTTTGGTTCCCTCAAAACAGTCCATTAAAAAATACAGAAAAAATAGCTCATTCCAGTAAGAAACTACTTGTAAATACAAAATTATGTGGGATAAACAGTGATTATACGCTATAAGTCGTTTGAAAAAGGATAGCTGTAAATGAAGGCCCCTCGATTGAACGCAAATGCATAAAGCACAGGGGCCATATTGCTTGAACATTCAGCTGCTTGCATTTCCCTTCAACTTCAATGTATCGAAATAAATTTTTTTTTTTTTCATTCTAAAGAGAATTTATTTATCGTTTATATAAAAATATGGCAATGGGAATGGACAGTTTCTAACCATGCTAAAAAGTAAGAAAACCTTTTATAACAAATTTTTCGGGTTTTCTCTCCCACCTGAGGACACTCTATATTTACAAATTGTCCAAATTAAAGTTATCGCGTCAATAAAAGAAGAAACGATGCTATTTTATATAACCTCAAAAGTTTATAAAATGGATAAATTGTAATAAGTTTAAAATGTCATAATTAAATACTTCGAATTTACGCAAATAATAACGAATGAAATTTGAACGTTCCCAAAATAACTTTCCACTAACTTATATATATACATTCCTACATTAAATTTTACTTCAGTTAATCAGCAGCTCCGAAAACACCCGAGTATATTGTATCCGCCATCTTGAATATTCGAAACTAAATTACATCGATTTGAAGCACATAAACAAATTAACAATTTTAACCTCAACACTTCAATGCGCAAAACGACGATTTTGTGCATGCATTTTCAAGGATACCATACCCATTCGAAAACTATTTTTCTTTGTCTTAAAAATCCTATACTGGAGGTTTTTGAAGGTGTTCTTTCAGAATTTGGACTCAGATTCAGAGGTTTTTCAAAAAAACTTCAATAACAATCCCAGCAAACAATCACAGAAGTTATGTCATTTGCTATGTAACTATTACGTCACAATCACTGTTATGTAACTGTGCCAATTTTGAGGCGACATTTTAATGTAACTGTTACATAATTGTGACATAACTTCTACATAATTGTGACATAACTTCTGTGATTGTTTGCTGGGATGTTAATTTTGTAATTTAAAACAAAAAATGTGATTTTTTTTACAAAGTCCATTTTTTTTCAAAGTCGATTCTTTTTTTCAATTTCGATCTTTTATTTTTTTTTTCGTATTTATTTAATTTTTCCAAAATGGCGGTTGTGTACCGCAGAACCATAAAAATGTTCATGAATTGTTTACTCCAAAACTATCAACTCTACGAAAAAAAATGTATATAATTAAATGAGATTAAAATTATCCAAGGAACACGTATGAATTTTTTCGTTTTTATTTTAAATCAAAAAAGATTTTAAAAAAATCTGACTTTTTTAGTTGCTAAGGACTGACTTTACAAAAAAATTTTGTTGAACAAAAAGTTCTTAAAATCATATAAGGAGAACGTGTGAATTTTTTCAGAATTTTGAGACATTTTGTAATTTTTCAAAATATGGTCCCATTCCGAAATTCCAAATGTGGTCCAAAAAATTATTAAAAATTATTAAAAATCAGAGCAAAAAAAAATAATATTAATTATATACTAAATTATATTAATTATAATACTAAATTCTGAAAGAGCACCCTCAAAAACCCCCGGTATAGGATTTTGAAGAAAAAAAAATTGTTTTCGATATGGTATATCCTTGAAAATGCATGCACAAAATCGTCGTTTTGCGCATTAAAGGGTTAAACGAAACTTTTTAATCTATCATTACATTCCTTTTTTGTAAGTATAGTATTATAATTTTATAGAAATTGCATTTCCTTTGTTATCCGTTTTTTTCGAGATGGCCCCGCGACGCCATTTTGTTCAATTAAGTTTAACCATGCGGTAATTAAACGCAAGTTTCTCTTCAGCTATACATATTTTAAGCTTTGAAACAACTTTTTTAATTTACATGAATTCTGCTCGGTGTATTCCCTTTGAAGTGAATCAAATATATACATGTATATGTGTATGAATTTATGTGTGTAAATTTTAATTGACCAAAGTTTATTTCAAAGTTACGTTATACATTTATGAATATTTATTATGTATAGTTTCTGATTGCTTACATGTTTTAACGTCGGTGCGTAATTTTTCTCATTTGAAATAGTTATTAACTAAAATCGCAAAAAGTTTCGAAAAATTCTCAATGTAAAACAATTTTTTCTTTTTTAATACAAGAACAAAATATATTATTGGAATGCAATTGTCCACGTTTAGATCTTACAATTCCTACCAAAGGCAATGTTATTAAAAAAGTAATTATTTCCTTGTACAAATAAATTATTTTGTAATTATATTTGTCAAATATATCGTTATACGAAATTACCATCGTCATAAATGTCCAGTAACGTGACATGGATTTCAAGCAATTAATTGAGGATTGAGAGACATACGCCATTTGATGGGTTTGACGATACGCGTGTTTTGCACAATGCCATGAATATTCATGATTTCGAATCAGTTGCATCGCGAAATTGCAGACTTTCTTAAATGAAAATATAGACACTATGAGTATACAACTATATTATATATAATATTGATTATATATGACTTTATATATATACGTGTATTTGAAAATCGCGGAAAACAATAATTATTTTAAAAAAAGCTGTCCGCCATTTTGAATTTTGAAAGTCATAAAGTATATACACAATCACGATAAATGCTATATAAATGTTTATTGTTTTCAATGTTTTGTTCGTTTAGGTGAGATTTTTCTATCATCAATACGGCGCACACAGTGGATCACTGGCATTGTACGTGGTACAACTGAAGCCGCATCAGAATCATACGAATCGATTGTGGTGGTCATTCGGAGACAAGGGTAACGTCTGGTACAATCAAGCCGTCGCTCTGCCGGACATCAGATACAAATATTTTTTACAATTTGAGGCCAGCAAAGGCTACGCTTCTAAGGGTGACATCGCCATCGACGACATCTCTCTCAGTCGCGAATGCTTTGGAATTGGTAATTTTACATTTTTTTGTTTTCTTTTTGGCTTTTTATATATATGATTTTTATTTTTTCCTTTATTTTACAAATACTCATTCATGCGTTAAAAACTAATATTCCTCTATTATCGTTACGAAGGTGTACCGTCCGACGTTGTGGGTGACTTTGATTACTACAGTCAAAAAATACCGCGTTTGAGTTACATCCCGCCAAAACACGTCGACTTTATGAACGAAACAGGTAATACTTTTAAAGTTCGTATCAAAATTAATTTTTATTAAAAAAAACAATATATAACAATTTTTGGCTCCTATAGGGGGGTTGAACAGCGAATAGATAGTTTTTATACCGAAAAACCACCACATCATTATTAAATTCACTTTAAAAAGAGGTATTAAAACATTGTATCGATAAAAATCGGTTTACGATTTTTGGCAACTCACAATATGAAGACCAAGACTTTTTGGGCTGCGCACCTTGTGCCAGAAAAACCACCCGTTTATTGCGTTCGGGGGTATATATGTAACGAGTATAATTTTTGGGCTCCACTATTTGTGCCAAAACCAACCCGTCGTTACTTACGGGTAGAAACGCATTGAAAGAAGATATTTTTACTTTTTGCTGCCTCAATTCAATTCAAGTAATGATTTAAGTAATGATTGATAATCACACTTTTCATAAAATTCAAAAAAGTAGAAAATAAAATTGGATTCAACGCTTCTTCTATACCCTATAATGTAAATTACATATACCTATATACTTTGCAATATATGCTTACTATTATTTTAAACGTCAATCGTCTAATTATCTTCGTTCTTCTCTCGACTTATTGAAATTGTCTTTCAAATCACTTTTCGATTTTTCCATCAAGTCATTCGAATCGGCACGTGCGGAAAAACTGGACGGCACGGACCTACGCCGGAACAATGTGCGGAAGAGTACAATGGAACGGATATCGAAGTGCTATTCGAAGCTTCCTCAAATAACGGAGATTCCAATTTTCGATTTAAAGGAATTCAGAGATGGACTGCACCAAGTGGCGGTTACTATACGTAAGTCTTTTTTAGTTTTACTTTCATCGACTTATTTTTTTATAATTTTATTCGATCCTGTCAATTGTAATTGTGGTTGTAGCTGTAGTTGTAGTTGTAGTTGTAGTTGTAGTTGTAGTTGTAGTTGCGATTTTAATTGTAGTCGTAGCTGTAGTTGTAATTCTGATTATTATTGTAGTTGTAGTTGTAGTTGTAGATGTAATTGTAGTTGTGATTGCAATTGCAGTTGTAATTGTAGTTGTAGTTGTAGTTGTGCTTGTAATTGTAGTTGTAGTTGTAGTTGTAGTTGTAGTTGTAGTTGTAGTTGTAGTTGCTGTAGTTGTGATTATTATTGCAGTTGTAGTTGTAGTTGTAGATGTAATTGTAGTTGTGATTGCAATTGTAATTGTAATTGTAGTTGTAGTTGTAGTTGTGTTGTAGTTGTAGTTGTAGTTGTAGTTGCTGTAGTTGTGATTATTATTGCAGTTGTAGTTGCAGTTGTAGATGTAATTGTAGTTGTGATTGCAATTGTAATTGTAATTGTAGTTGTAGTTGTAGTTGTGCTTGTAATTGTAATTGTGGTTGTAGCTGCGTAGTTGTAGTTGCAGTTGTAGTTGCAGTTGTAGATGTAATTGTAGTTGTGATTGCAATTGTAATTGTAATTGTAGTTGTAGTTGTAGTTGTGCTTGCAATTGTAATTATGGTTGTAGCTGTAGTTGTAGTTGTAGTTGTGATTATTATTGCAGTTGTAGTTGTAGTTGTGATTATTATTGCAGTTGTAGTTGTAGTTGTAGATGTAATTGTAGTTGTGATTGCAATTGTAATTGTAATTGTAGTTGTAGTTGTAGTTGTGTAGTTGTAGTTGTAGTTGTGCTTGTAATTGTAATTGTTGCAATTGTAATGGTAATTGTAGTGTCCAGAAACATGACATGGATTGCAGGCAATTAATTGAAGATTGAGAGACATAAGCCATTTGTTGGTTTTGACGACGTGTTGCACGCAATGCCCCTGAATATTTATGATATCGAATCTGTTGACCGCGAAATTGTAGACTGTCTTAAATGAAAATATAGACACTATATACAACTACATTGTATATATTGTATTTGTAGTTGTAAGTGTAATTGTAATTGAAATTGTGATTGTAATTGTGATTGCAATTGAAACCGTAACTGCAACTATAACTATAACTGTAGCGAATCAATTCTGATAAAACGTAAAAAAAAATTGGTATCCAGAATATCTCGTCAGTAAATGTAACATGCTAGACACATTCAGAGAATATTCAGTAGTTACGTGGATCGCGCTACCCGATCCTTGTAAAAATATTCATTAAAGTAAACAACATTTTTTTTTTAATTTATCATTTTAATAATATGTATAGTAGACTGTCTCAAAAAAAAACTGTTTTTTTTTCTTCTTCCCACCTCACGAGCTCATAGTAAGTACATTTAGATTGAATGTCGAGAAAGCTGCACCCTGTGCGATTTTTTTAGAGGTTGCGCAAAGCACTTTTTTTTTCCCATTTGATTAACATGTAAAGCATCGGTCTGTGGTGTTTGAATGAAGATAGAAACTTTTGTTTG
>JAPYZR010012032.1:0-11492 GCA_030522945.1 Trichopria nigra
GTCACAATCACTGTTATGTAACTGTGCTAATTTTGAGGCGACATTTTAATGTAACTGTTACATAATTGTGACATAACTTCTGTGATTGTTTGCTGGGAAATTGACTCTGCTCATCGACGAATTGAATCATTTTAACAATTATCAAGGAAATATATATTCCGAGAAGATACATCGACACGACAAAAAAAGGAAAAAAATATCTTTTCTGAAGTTCTGACCGTCATAAAGCTAAGCCGATCTGACATTGAAAGGAAATCCCGACGTATATACAGGAGAAGGATTTTACCAAAAATCGTACGACATTGTCGTATTTTCCGGGACGGAGTGGAAAAAGTTCTCGACGAATAGACGCACAATTGAAGCGTCGTTGTCTGGCGACTTATTTCGCCAAGTTCGCCAAGTTTGTTTTTTCCGCTGTCGTGCCATGAAAGCGCTCTGAGCGCCCCGCAAAACGATGCCGTTACTCCGAGACGTGACTAAAGGCGCCTCGGGATTTATTTATGGAAAAATCGAGGACCCCGGACAAATGGAAAAACGATGCGATGCGCGAAAGATGAAAAGGGGAGAAAAATCCAAGTATGAGAAAAGTCGCGACGTCTGCGAAAGATTTCGTCGTTCTTTTTCCCCTATGATTTTAGGAGGGTTTTTATCGAGACAGAAAAGTGACGGAAAGAAAGATTTTATTCCCTTCAAATACTTTGGTAATTTATTTATCGCTTATATAAATTTTATTTTTATAAATTATAAGCTTTTTATAAAAGTGGGAATCTGCTAACCGTCTGGCACCTCTTTTCCGTTATATTGGAGACTTTTATTTAAAAATGTCAAAAACGCTAAAATATTGATGACTATCGATGTGTATAATGAATAGCATAAATATACAAATTAATAATAATAGCAATAATAATAATAGTAATGAAATAAAATGTTTACAGAGCACAGCGATCGGGGATGCTGCTTACAATTCAATGTGGTTGAACTTATCGCCTTCGTCGCTCCAAAACTTTAAACTCATCATCTTGAGATCGCAGAGGCCAATCGCCGTCACAGCGCTATACATCTACGACCTTTCATTGCCGAATTTCACCATGGTAACCGTCACGTCCGCCCTTAATTACTAACGCGCTTCAATTACTGACTTTTAGGCCGAGCAAATTGAACGATATTTTTCTCTTAACCCATCATTTCCAGTAATTGACTGTCTTTCAATACCGCAAATGATAGATTTCAGTCCTTATAATTCGGCTTATATTTAAATTCGGTAATTTTACAAATGACGGTATATGTATAGTTTGCTCATTTCGCCAAAATAGTAGTATATGTGTATGTAGTATTCGCAGAATTTTGTACAAATATATGAACGAAATCATAGTTTGATTTGACATGTTGGTAATTGTTATTATATACTTTGTAATACTTTTAAATGTTTGGTATATATTCTTTGAAATGATTTGTCAAATTGAGATCCATAATAAGTTCGTGTCGTTTGGAATTTTTGGAAACCGGATATGGCAACGTTTTATAAATGAATTTTTGTAAATTTACCTGAGCATTGTGTAGATACGGATTTATTATTAGATATCTACTATATATGTATATACCCACTACGTACACATCAGATACTACATGTATTAACTTTATATTGCAGATTTTGAAGACTGCTGGTTCGTTCATGTCCTTTCTCAACGCCGTTTACTCGCATGATGAAAAATAGAAAGAAGTTTCTCATTAATTGAACATTTCTTTGTATAGGTGTATCTGTAAAAATAGAAAATATAGAATTACTTCATTATTTAAAAATACACAATTAGTGATGCAGTTTTTAAGAATTCTAATATTAATCGCCACCTTTTTTATTCCAATTGTTAAACTTGAAGGTCGATTTCTTCATGTTTGAAAAAAATTCAATTCGCATATTTTATATGTAATTTTTTATATGTTTATATTTTTTAACATGAAATGCTTCGTTTTTTATTTGAATTGGATCGTTTTAGAAAATATTTTGTTCATATTTTATTATAGTTTATCTTTTCGTACAAACAAAAAAAAAAAAAAAAAATTTATTTCTTACTCTGCAAATATGTATTATACATATATTATATATATATAGACTTTACTATTGAAAGCTTATTACTATACGAACGTTGACTTTTAATTTCATCAACATTGGATTTACAACACCTTATCGAACATAATGTTCCATATATACGTACAACGGCAACCGGAATATTTCGTCAAATTAATTATTGTATAGAAAAAAAAATGTATTTTTTCAATTTTTTATCGGTCTTTTCAAACGTCACAGGTTCATGAAGCTTACGTAGTTGAAAGGATTACACGATTTTTTGAACAATGCAGAAAAGTTAGTAACATAGCATTATAATATATATATATATATGTATATGTCTTACTTCTAAGCGTTGTTTGCAATTAGAAATTGAAAGATAATTTTTAACGCTAATAAATTATGGGTTCATGGAGAAACATACATTAGTTTTATGTGGAGGATTACATTTTCTTGCGCTATAAGAAAAACAAAATTTGGTTTGTCATGTTGATGAAATTGATGAAATTATTAAAATTGCTGAAAATATATCGAAATTAGCGAGAAAAACAATAATACAATGACTGTATAAACATTTATTATCAAACTTTTTATTGATGTTCGCAAATTTGAAAAAAATTAACGTTGAAGAAAATCATTAAAATAAAAATACATAATATATAAACCTAGAATATATGCATGGCTCAATTTGCTAAAAAAACATAATATCAATAATCACAGCAAATAAAATAAAAATACATTTTTCAACAGATAAAATGATCGAATTAATGGAATTGTCGAAAAACATAATCAATGAAGAAGCAAATGAGTGTCAAGCACAGCGAGTATGTGAAGAATAGCGATAAAAATTTATCCAAGAAAAAAATGCGACAGAATGAAATAGATTGTGACACAATCGTAAGAAATAGTCGGATAAAATCGATTAAACGTCGCATGAACGTCTCTGATGAAAAAACATATATGAGTCAGCTATATGAAAGATGCAGAAATGGATGTGATATAACTATATACAGTCAAAAATACTCAATAAATTTGAATAGATTGATGGCATAAAGGTGCAATTTTTTCATTTACGAGATCAATCAATAAAAATTCAATAAATTTTATTTGCAACTGTAACCAATTAATGAAAAACCGTATATGGTTAATAAACTAATGAACGAATATATATATACGGAATCATTGAATGCAGCATCGAATGAGCTAATTACTGAATTAATAGACTTTTCTGCAAAATATATATTATAATTTATAATATAATGCGTACAGAAAATTTCATTTGAGAAAGAGTCAGATGAGAAGAAAATGTTAATTATTAATTTATATATTATAATGATTGAATTTTTGGCGAACAAAAGTCTGTAAGAATCGCTTGTATATGTATATATTAGAGGGAAAGTCTTGCGCAAGAAGAGTTCGGGTCGACATGAATATCGAGACCTTGAGAAGCGGTTGCGGTTTGTGCCCTTAATGCAAGGGCCCCTACACAGGGTATATGTATATGTATATATACGGAGCAAGCGAGTTGTACGTCGCGAGTAAAGAGGAGCTGGAGCTGCTTGCGACCGAGACGGCGGTAGATACGCGTAAGGAAGCGTAACGCTACTATATAGTATAGCCGAACGCCGACCGAGCCTCTGACTCGCGACTTCCGGTCAACGCCGGAATCACGCTCGGTGCGTCGACGTCGGCCGCCGGCCGCCGACTACCAAGTAATATACCGTCCGCCTCGGCTAACCTTTCCGACTTTCCACGGATCCTTGAAACTGAACTTGCCGGACAACGTCTCCTAGAGTTCAGTAATCTCTTTCCTTTATTATTCTATATTCCAATATTCTTTCTTCAGTTTTACTTTTATTTTTACGCTTTTTATACTTCGATTGTTTTAGATATTATAATTTCCAGCATCGTGACACTTTATTTCATTTTCCCTGTTTCTTTTGAATCTTTCAAGGTAAATGCTCCGGAAGCCGAATGATTAAAAACATTAATTTCAAGACAAAACCCTTTTAATTATATTTTTTAGATTTACGGTACAATTAAAATGACGCTTATCAATTGTTAAGACACTCATTTTTACTTTTCGAGACAAGTACGGTTACTGGGACATTTACCTTATGCCTATGATGTATGTATATCCTGGAATCATTATTTTATTCCTTTCGTTCATTCAGCGGTCAACTTACGTTCATTCGCAATACATAATCTCTTCTATACTCGTACACTTTATCCCTTTATTGATATCATTCGTCATTACAATACTGTATATAATATATATTCATATACTTCAATCTCGTATTTCATAATTTTTTTCGTTTATTTGGTGTAAGTCAGTATATGTACATTCCATACCAATTTAATTTTTCATCTGTTTCAGTCGTTTACTTCATTCGTTCATTAATTGTTCTTGACTATAATTGTTGGACTTTCATTTTGGATCATAATATTTTCGATTAATAAATATCACACACTTATTTGCAAATGCCATAATTATCATTATTACGTTTTATACTAAATATCTCACATTTATTAATTATTTTTTACTTTTATACGTTATCTGAACAAAAATAAATAAATAAAAAGTATAATTGATTGCTTAAAACTGAACTTGTTGACGATTTTCATGTATCGAGTAAATGCCCGATACGAGGCTCGTGAGGAGTGTTTGAAAAGAACACGTCACTTTTATCCAGCAACGTGAATTTCCTTCTTCCGGGCGTTAGTTTTGATTAAAGATAAATTTTGGACGTTATATTTACTGGCATTTTTGGCTGCGTGTACCTTTTTTAATCAGGCTTTATAATGCTGTTCATATACATATATATATATATATATATATATATATATATATATATATATATTAGCGTCATGCGATCCGTTGATGGAATGCATTTATATACTTCAAACTTATTGTGCCATATTCAGCCTACGTCCTTGCTTTTTTCAATCTACTTTTTAATTAATTTAAAACTTTTGATTTTTTTTATGATATATTAACGTAATATGACGTTAATTAATGTTTTTAACACCCCACTTGCGCAGGAGTGATTAATATCGTTAACCAATTTTTTATTCATAAAATATTTCTTCTACTTTATTTATGTAATCACTTGATCAATTACTTGATTTATGAATTTTGTACATTTCTTTTCTGTTCTTATTGATATTTTTGCCATGATCATTTTCTTGTAAATTTTACCATACCAGATGAGATTTTGATTACAGACTTTCGTCATGAGAAAATTGTTATTATATTATAATGGTAAAAGTTACAATATTTTTTGGAATTGGTACTATGCTGAATATGGTAAAAATTGCCATCCATCATATTAATTTTATTATAACAAATTTTTCTCATGGCTAAATTCTGTCCTCAAAATCCCATGGTCCTAGTAGAAATGTATCCATTTTTCTTGTGCTTTTAACATTGTAAATATCCGAATTGTCTAAGAATTAGTTAAAATATTTCTAATTGCTACCAGTGGTATGGTTAAATTTACAAGAAAATTTTTCTCCATGCAGTCTTCATAGAAAATGAGATCAGTATCTTACCACATTTTTTATAGAGGTTCATTTCAATACTCTTTCTTATTTACCAAAATTTTAATCATCTTTTATGACGGTAATTTGAAAAAGTATGTCCTAAATATTTGTAAAAATATGTTCTGATGGCAATTTACAATTCTTCACGTGTATGGAAACATATTGCATTTTTAATGGCACATTAATGACAGATGACGGAATGACACGTGTAAATAGTATGCATCACATTGGCGATAGATCAAACGATCAATAAGGACCCGTAGATCAATATAAAAGTCATATGAAATTTATGCTCTTTTTATAGTAAGAAAAATTTGTTAAACTTATTAAACCTTATATATATGTAATAATTGAAATAATAAAACCAAAGATTTAAAAAATCCGTTTAATTATAAAATGCTTTTATTGATATATTAATTTTAACATTATTTTCAATATTTTTTTTTTTTTTTAAATAATCATTTTTCATAATGTATATATTGTTCATAATGTATATTATTTATTTAAATTTGAATTGTTAGTTATTATGTTCTTAGAAATTCTCACTAAACGTGTCACTTATGATTCGATTACTGTAGAAAATAATTTAAGAATTATACAAAAGGGTACATTTTACTGTGCTCCTTTAAACAGACTGGCGAATTAATTAGCAGATAAATGTACGTATGAGACATTAAAACGTCGTTAACTGCGGTTTCTTAAAAAAAAAAGTAGAAGATAAAAACTGGTTAGTCGTTTTAGAGGTGATAAGTAAAGAAGTAGTTATGTGCTACTGAGTGCTTCAATTAAGCTATTCAGAATGGCTGTCATTCTATAACGGGCTCTGTCTCTTAAACTTTTCCGGTAGGTCGTATCACCGACGAACCAGTTTTTTTTTATAACATATATAATCATATTGTCTTGAGTGTCATTCATACTACATAGTTTACTGTATTATATACTGTATTATATTTTAAACGAATTATAACGTAATTGCGTTGATGAGTGATGAGTATTTAATTTACTCAATTAATTTACGTTCTTTGTTCTATATCTACACCAATCGTATATTATACTTAAAATTCGTATGTAGCTATTATATACATTGATTGTATTATTCGACGACAATCTTGGGCAAGAACACTTATGTCGTTCAACAATTGACTTTAAAATGCAATGTCGCTATATTTATATGATTTGAGAATAATTTATGGTTTCGTAGAGTGAATTTTGCAGATATATGTACACATGTGCGTAAATGCTTTTTCATGCTTTGGATTAAGTGCTGCAGTTCCACCTTTTATTTTCTCTTTTCCTCTTATTAAGATTTTTTTCATTTTCTTCTCTACCTTTTTACTTACTTATTTCACAATAAATGTAAATATGTGTAGCCGCATATACGTTACAAATTGAAGGGAAAAGGTATTTAAGAATGTACCCAAAGTTAATGAAGATAAATGGACGAAACAAAAACTGCGAAGGTTGGAAAATAAAGGAAACGATAAAAAATGTTTGTTGTCTGCAACATGCTTGGCAAAATAAATATGAGTAAAACTCGAAGAAAACAGGAAACGCTCTACACCTGGAGCATCTTTAAATAAAATGTGCCAAGTATACACACACAGCCTCGATTCAAGCGTTCGGCTGAAAGGTACAAGTTGCAAACATCATTGTACTCGACATCTGTCGCCGTCTACACCTGACCTCAGGCGTTCAATCCTTTTCCCTTTTTTTTTCCAATTTCCCAAATTTCAATGCCAACATTGATTGTGTGTATATATATATACCCACATATACGTATGTACGTTCGATCGCATTGATTCTCACTTCCTTATACATCGGTATATATTTCCTTCCGTAGTTTCCGTTCATCCTCGTCCGTTACAAAACCAGCATTGTCTCCGTTTTTTTTTTTTTTTTTTTTATTTTTTATTCATCGCCGCGATCGCAAAAGGAAAAGGTGGAGCCCTCATTGTCCGCACACTTAAGCGAGATAAAGAAGCCACTTTGATTTCCTGGTGTGTATTTGTGTTTTCGACTTTTCCGGCAGCAGGTTTCGTCCACATTTCACGACAATGCATCAAGCTGTATATTTAGCGATATCCGAATGAATGGCACGAGTGTTAAACGAAGGCAAACGATTAAGAACGCATAACGTTCAGAGGGGAGATAGTGCCGAGAAAAAAATGCAATGAAAAAATCCAAGGTCCACGTTTTTATTCTTTTTCTTTGTCAACAGTTAGATCGAGTATGTTTTTCGAACTAAAAGACACGCGACTTTATTTACCGAAGATAACTGTAGGAAAAATAACTGACAATAACAGTTGACTCTAACGTGATAAAAAATTATTGAAAAAAATAGAACGCATTTCATTCGCAATAGAATGAATTACAAAATATATACAATATGTAAGATACGTTTTCTTCTTATTCCTTTTTTTTTTTTTTACAATGCAGTGTGCGTGAAAAAATGCTTGAAGAGGGCAATTTATTCACCAATGGTCTGAAATATAAGAGCCATGCGCCAATCATCTATATCAAAGCTATATTTATAATGCATGTGGTGAATAGTTGTAAAATAGCAGAATGGCAGTATCGTTATTTGTGCACGTATCAAACAAACGTTATTAGACTGCACGTAAACTGGATTAGTTTAGTTAGCCAGGGCGATACTCTAAGTCATCTTCTTGACATCATTTCACTATTGCTGCTATCGTTTACCCTGCAGGAAATAAGGGGTCATTTGTGTGAATTACCTAAAGAGTATATATATGATCGATCAACTTTATATGAATGATCTAGAACCGTATACGAAATGAAATGGAATTGCAGAAAAAAATGTTGACGAGGACAACCATCTCGTCGACGCAAACACTATACGGCACATGGAGGCAGGAGAGGTATATCCATATCTATTTAGATTTCCAAATTATCAGAAACGGACAAAATTTCTCCTATGAAAATGCTTGCACCAACTGCAGGTGGTGGCGTGTTAAAAAAAAATAATATATAAAATAGGCATTCCCTCATTATCAACATTACAAAAAAATACAATAGTATATATGAAAATATTTTCATACCGAAGGACAAGTTGTCCCAAGGGCTATTTTGCAGATGGAAAATGATTCATGATAAATTCAATTGATAAAACCGAACATGAGCAACGAGATATGATTACAATAGGTTTGAATAAGTGGTTGAAATTGCTGAAGATCGGCTGTTGGATATATATATATATATATATACATTGTCTGCAGCCGATGATATCTGATGATTTATACATAAAAATGAGGAACAGAATATAAATTAGAACAAACGAAATAATTAGAAAAAGGAATTTCTTGTTGGCAAAGAGAGACAAAATCGAGGAATCCCATAGTCCCCCGTGTAGAAATCTCCAGACAACGGAGACATAAAGGGACACTGACATGTAAAAAGTACTTTCAGAGTGCAACGCGCGTACATACGTCATACGGCTTAATGACCCGGTTTACGAGTTTACGACTCTCTCTTCCCTTTTCTCGGGTGGAAAAAAGATCACGATGCGCGATCCCCGTTGCTTTCTTTTTCCGGCGCCCGTTTTCGGCCAACGACTCTCAGCGATTTTATCAGCGTTTCCTCCGACACTGCCACCTCATTCCCCCCTATATAGCACCCACTCAGCCCCTTTTCTACTTCGAAAAAGTAGCGATATGCTTTTCCTCTTTCTCCAACTCTTTTTTTTTTTATCTATTCTTGGTGAAAATCAGAAACTTTGCTTATTGTCCAGAGGAAAACAATAATATTGTATATACGGAATTATATTTCCATGGAATTACATGCTGTATATCTGTAATGTTGTTACGGATATATGATATACCTATATACATACAGTTATTAACTAAAAGTTCTTTATTGCTGCATATATGATACGCATATGCATATAAGATCAATGTGTAAAACCCATGCACGTGTTGCACATACGATTGTTTTAGAATTCCGTTCAAAAAGTTCTCCGGCCTTTTTACACCACAGTAAATTGCTCTTTTGAGCCCTAAAATCAGTATATTTATAACTGATTTTTACGATTAACGTTTCAAATACATTTAAAAATATTTTTACATTTTATTTTAACTATATATTGCATTTCCAAATATATTTTATAATCAATTTTAAAGTTCTAGTTTTTATTATACATATGTTATATGTATTATGCACCTTTCTTTTTCCTGTTAAAAATATAAACTTGAACGATTTTATCTGAATGTAAAACGGATTTTTTTTACTTTCAGAAACGAACTGCCGATGCAAGATGCAGGTAATTTAATTTTTGGTAATCATGAAATAAGGTTGAGTACAATTTCGGACGACGTAATTAGTCATATCTTAATATACAGACCCTAGTAGAAATCTGTTTCTAAATATCCGGGCGCAAGCTTGTTCCTGACTCGCGCCTTGATAGATATCCGGGCGCGAATCAGGGCCAAGTTTGCGCCAGGATACGATTGATCCTCAAGTATCCTGCATTTTCGGGTCATCAAAGCAGAACCTCCTCGTGTCATTGCTCGGCTTCATATGTATACAAGAAACACTTTGAAAATTAAAAATAACATTTTTCCTTGGAAATATCTATACGTAATGTAACAAGTGTTATATTACGTTTGGGGTGTTCGAAACTATCACATACATTTTACTTTCTGCTAATTGGTCAGTAATATTTACTAACGAACTTTTAACCTAAATTTTGTCGTCCAGGTTACATTTTAAAATTATTGAAAACACTTTATTTGATGACAGTTCAGAACTCATCGGGCGCAAAAAGGATCTGCAAAAAGGTCGAATCGTTGAGCAGGATATGTACAGTTACTGGACGGAAAATTACGAAAAACTACATATATATGCGGGTCATATGTAATAAACATACCGTTCTGTAATGTCAAAATCTTGAATGAAAAATTCTTAAGGATGTATTGTAAATGATTTACACCAAATTACAGTCATATGTGCATGTAAACATAAATTTGCTTTCATATATTTGCGCCTAAATTAATTTAATGTTCTCGAGAAGAACGAATAAAAAAAATGAGTAAGCAATCAGAGAGAATGATATCCTCGAGTAGACAAAAAATTGCTAATTTTAAAATCGCTATTTTTTAATATCTCGATTTTAATTATCGATATTTGTTCAGTATGTGCTTCGTCACTTCGACTATTTTTTACGAATAGAAAAGCACGGATATGTTTGTTCAAGGCTAATTAGCCTCGTTGACAAGTCTAATTGTGGATATCGTCTTAAAAATATATTCACTTATCTAGTTCCTGCATAGAAAAAACGACGTTCCATTTTTGATGATGCCGGAACCGTTTTCTAGAATACTTAAAGACATAAACTCTCGAGGGGAAAATGCTTTTTATAACTTTATTTTTGACATTTATCGGTTCTATATATATTTATTTATTTTTTAAAACAATTTGTTCTTCAATTCGTCAAATTTTAATTTTAAATGGATTGATGCATTGATTTCCATGTAAATTTTATTACAAACAATATACATACTATACTATTTCTACTACTACTACTGCAAATAAAAATAAAAATAATCACAATGAAGGTTTAGATTCGAATATATAAATATGTTATTAATGTATGTCGTTTTGAACGTAGGAAAATTTGAGGTTGAAATGTCTCCTGAACCGTTCTCATGAAAATTGCCTACCATATTTTTTTTTTTTTTTTTTTAATTTTGGTAAAAATGTTGATAACCAAAATATTGCTTGAAAATTTTTTAAATTTGTATAATAAAAAAAGTCGATATCTTATTAATTCGAATAATAAACTAGGGGCTTCGCCCCTGCGGCCTCCGGCCGCCAACCCCACCAAGGGGCTCCGCCCCCTGGACCCCCGGCTCGCTTCGCTCGCAAGATT
>JAPYZR010012033.1:0-12739 GCA_030522945.1 Trichopria nigra
TTTCATGTCCAACATTTAAATAGTTTACGATAACATATCTTATAATAGTTTTAATAGACATTTAATGGACATAATTTTTTGCATATTTTATGTCTATTTCTCATGTATAACAATTTGATAATTTTGTAAGATTTTCTTATTTAATATATGTTTTACTTAATGTTATACAATTCTTGGGCATTTTTTAGACATTTTTGTTGTATACATCTTTTAACCAACATATTTGCCTAAGATTAGTTTTAATCCAACAAAAATGCTTACAATTTCTACCAGGGTATATGAGGATTTCTACCAGGGGCATGTCGTATATATATAAAATTTTCGCGTTTAATTTTAGTTTCAGATATAAGGTGACATTAGGGAGAATACGTTTCACTTCCGAATTGTACATTTTCTAACAAAATAAAAAATGCGAATATCCATTCGGAGATCTACTGCGGATTATTGCTACGCTGGATATATAGGAACGTGCGGTAAAGTAGTTCACGCTTCAAATAGTCAGGAAAAAGAGAGAGGGATGGCGGAGGAATGAGAATCTCATAGAGAGAGATCACAATAGAGGGAGAAAGTTGTAACAGTGAAACTTCAATTTAATTCAAGAGCAATTTTAATTTCGTTCAACGCAAGACTCGAAATTATGAATTTTCGTTCGAGAGTTTTCTCCTCGCTTTCAAGGTAAGAAGCGTAATCGACAATTACTGTATTATTCTATTGTTAGCGGAGGCAGGATTAATGAACTTTTATAACTGCGTCTCACTTTCCATTTTACTACTGTATTAATTAAACGTTCTAGTTGTTGTAAAGTAGAATCGTAAAGTATAAACATATTATACACAACTATATATGAATAACAAACTTCTCGACGCAGGATCATGCTTTTAATGCATGGAAAACTAGATTATCTCTTTATTTTTAGGAAATAATTCACTTTTTAAGGTTAATTCAAATTGCAGATTCGTATCTCAAGATAATCTTCCTTCAAAACGAAAACAACTGAACAAAAGCGTCATATTGTAAAATTGTTTTGCTTTATTGTGGTAAGCAAAATTGCCGAGAAGCCAGTGTTCGAACATGAGATTCCATAGGATTATGAATATAATAAATAAATGTATAGTTTGTCATAACAGAAGATGTTGTATTACAAGAACATATTGTGCGCAGTTTGCAAAGAACAATTGAATTATTATCTCGTTATCGAACTATTGAAAAGAGATTGATTTCTACTAATTAAATCTGAATAAAGTATATAGTCTCTACATTTTTTTGTAGTGATAATTGTGCACTGAAAAAAAATTGTTATTTTCAAGTAAACATTTACTTGAATTAAGAAAGGATTTTCTTGAATTAAGTAAGATTTACTAAAAAGACATGTACTGGCAGGTTCGTTTTTTGCAGTAAAGTTATTCGGAGTGCCAAAGAAAATGACACCCATTATTCTACGCGAAAGATACGTCATTTGTACTATATGATTTTTGGATGCAAGTAAATTGTGTATTAAATTTTACGTGCACTCGAAGAACAATCTGCTTGACCAACCATTATTCTGGGTTTTGACTTCATGGAATGTTAAATACATAATCTCATATTTTACTTTGTTAAATGATTAAGAATTTTTTTTATTTTTACATTTCATTACAACATTATTCATTCTGGATTGCAGTAAAATTGCATAACATAATCGAGAATTTCGTAAATAATTGGGATAACTGCGTAATAAAGTATCAGGATACAGTACAACTTCCTTCCTTTTTGTACATTTTTTACTATTGAAATAAGAAAGTTAGTTATTCCATATCCTACTATTTAGATACACTGAAAAAAACATTTTCTATTTTCAAGTAAATATTTACTTGAATTAAGAAAAGATTTTCTTGAATTAAGCAAGACTTACTAAAAAGAATGAAACATTTTCTTAATTCGTGTAAATATATTTACTCGCTACAACTATATATTCAAATAAATATACTTTGTGTATACAGGGCCCAAATTTCACTGAAATCTCCAAGTATAAATCTTATTTGCGCGATATCTCTTATATTTCCTAGGAAACATGCGGTTGCAGCAATGTTTTTATATATTTATATATAAATATATTAATAATACATAATATAATATAATATTTAACATAATATAAGAAAAAGGATTTATTTTTTTATTTTATTTTGGTTTTTGATTTTCATTGCATTTATACTTGCCACAGTTTCTTTACGTAAAAATACTTTACTGACTCTCTAAATTTCGTAGATTGAAATTTCACTGGAGTGTGTCGGACAATTTACACACCAAACAGAGTGAAATGTCACTCTTAAACAGTGAAAATTCACTCCTTTACAAGAGTAGCTCATTTATCACTCTTTATGGAGTGACATTTCACTCCAAGAAATTTAGAGAGTGATGTACAGTTAAAAAATTGTTTTACCAGAATTACTGACATTCACTTTGTTTTATCCATAAACAATTAAGACGAACAAAAAATCACTTTTATATTTCTGAAATGGCCGACCGTAATTATGGAATACTAAAACTGTATATTTCCCATCAAATTTGGTGATTCCCTGGTAGAAATTCTGTAAAATTTAGTAGATAGAAGCTAGTTGCTGTCTAAAATTATTCGTTTAAAAGTAGATGCGATAAAAGCGTTCATGAACTGAACAATAACTAGACAAAAATAAATAAAACTATGGCAGTTTTTTGTCACAAAATTGTCCAAGTTCTGGATATTAAAATTGGATTTAAAGTGGTCACGATTTTGCCTAAATATGTTGCCTAATAATTGTCCAGTAAAATTATTTAAAATTTGTACACATTCATCGTGTCTATAATAACTATGCAGTAAAATTATTCAAAATACTTATATATAAAGCAAATGGACAAATATATTAGATACACACTAACTAAATAATTTGCAGTTCATTTTTTTACATGCCCTCTAAAAACCGTTTCTTTGTTTATTTTGAAATACTTGTGCAAGCTTAGTAGAAGACGACAATTTGACCTACTTTCTTTTATAACTTAATAAACGTATAATAAAAACACCATGATGTAAAGCGCCTTAAAAATCGACTGCAATTGATTTTCTCAGACGTAAATATTGTAGAAGATGAGGTTGAGTCAGCAATCCTGTCAGACATGAAGAATATTCGCGAAATATTGTTTATTGACAATAACAATGCAGGCAGTGTAAAACGAACGTTTCGACGTATATACTTTGTATTAAATGTCATTGAAAATCATTCTATGCCTACGATGTACATTACCTTATTTATAGTAAATTGGACATAAAATACTTAGGTAAGTCGTCCCAGATGTATACATAAAATTGTTGGACAGAAACTGGGTGCAAATTGTACAAGATTTATCTAAAAAAGGCATCGAATTATGTATCAAGAGAAATGTTACGTTTCCAATAGGAAACTGACCAGTTATATGTCATCCACAAACTAAACAGTGAATAAGTATCAATTATAGTCAAAAACTTTCGAATAATTAGGCGCAATTTCTACCAGTGTTATTAATGGGAAAATTAATATACCTATACATATATTGTGATTATCTTCTGGAAATGATATCAGTTTTTAGTTAATTCCTCGCCAACTTACCTCTACTTATACCACGTAAAAAGTTTTCCAATGTAACCCTCAGATATAGGAATGCATAGATTCAACCGAAGTTTAGTTAAATCAATCAAAATAATGCATTGCTATACGGACAATTAAGTATTCGGTAGAATGAATCAAATTCTTTGTTTAATATTTTTGCTTAAATTAACCAAGTCGTTTATTTGCTTTAACGAAATGTTATATTTGTTTTAACTAAAGCATTTATTATTACTAAATATAATTTGTTTTCCAGGAAAATATAACATTTCAAAATTTATGGTGTTCAAAAATTTTCGTAAATTGCCAGGAATAAATTGAAGATATGCAATTCTTCGTCGAGCTGCTCCTCCAAACATCCGTGGGATTTACCAGAAACAATTCAAACATTTCGAGGTATGTATACGGATTACAGATCAACCTAACCTTACGTTTTGATTTATTTTTCAACCTTTCATATATATATCATTATTGCGTAGGCATCTACACTTAAAAAAAAAATTTTTGTTATTTTTAAGTAAATATTTGCTTGAATTAAGAAAATGTTTCCTACTTTTTAGTAAATCTTACTTAATTCAAGAAAATCTTTTCTCAATTCAAGTAAATATTTACTTGCTACTATTCAAGTAGATATTTACTTGAAAATGACAAATTATTTTTCAGTGAATTAATTCTGAAAAAAGCATCATTGACAAAAATCCGATAGATTTTTCGACTATTGCTGGTGAGCCGGATATCTCAAATTTTGTATCGGTTGATCAAATGTCTGATGATCTACTGCTGCTCAATGAACAAAGTGAAACTGTTACTGCGAGGTTTCGTTATTGCAACTTCCTTCAAAAGAAATTATCATTGAAGCTAGTATTGTCACGAGTGAAAATTACTACAAGCCTGAAACGAAGCTTACTTCAACTGATCAACAACTTATTGGAAAAATTGGCAAAAAAATATTATATTACGCAACAAGTGCGGTAAAGTTGCGCACAAGTTACTTACGATATTTTATGCAATTCTGTGCGCAAAATGTGACTTTGTGCACTAGTTCGGTAAGGTTTACTTTGCGCACAGAATTGCATAAAAAATTAATAAAAGCACATTAAAATTCGAATTTCGTGTTCTTATTTATTGAAGAAAATATATGTACCATTATTTTTTAGTTTAAATATAGTTTAAATTTTTTAATTAAAAAATAATGGGCTGTTTCTGATTGCTTATATTAATGCGTCAATTTCAGTCGGCTGCTGCAATAATTGAAAACAACAAAATCCCCGCGACATCAATTGATGTGATCCTTACTCATTCTTCCAAGTTCAAGGGAAAATTTGAAAAGACACCAATCTTCTGATCGATTCTATTGTCATTTTCTCTATTTAAAATGCCAAATCAGGCATGATATGTTAAATTGTTTCAAAGGAAATTTTAAATTCTTAAACAATTATCTCGATCATTTTAAGCGTTTGCAACTATAATACTACGGTCCGTTCTTCTTTCAACAAATCGATACGAAAGGTGCGGGAAAATATGGAATTTCGAAATTCTGTCAAAGTTCATCTGTCAAGAAACATCGTTGGACTTTACTCTCTCTCTCCCCCTCTCTCTCTGTTTCTCCGACCCTCCCTTCCCCATCTCACTCTACCTTATTGATGATTGCTAGTCGAGATCAGCGGATTGGTAGAAACGTAGAAAAGGAAATAAGGAAGTAAATGGTACGAGGAATGTAATCTCATCTTTTTGTTTTTGCTCACATCGGCGATACTGGCAGCTTGGGGCAACTCGCACGGTAACGAATAGCCTTTTATATTATATTTTATCACGAGCCGCGCGCCTCCAAAAAAAAAAAGAGAGAAAAAAAATAAAGAAACGATAGCCGGGTACGAGCGAGCCGAGCGAGCCGTACGAACGAGCGAGCGAGCGAGCGAACTATATATACGTGCGCATAGCGAGCATAGCGAGTTGAGCAAGAGCGAGCGATGAGAGAGAGAGAGAGAGAGAGGTTTATTATTTCGTTTCGGTGAAGCTGTCTCGTTAGCGGGACCAATGGTAGGCGTTCTTTTGCGGACGTCCCACGCGGTACCGGCCAATCACGGCTGTTGGTACCGCGAGCATGCCACATCGCGTGTCGACGCGAGCACGACGGGTACCTCCTCCTGGCATCGCTTTTGCCTCGTCGGGTCGCGTGTTCCTCTATACCGATACCCCCCCGACTGCCTCCCCCATTCGCCTCGACGACCCACTACGCCCCCCCCCCCCCCCCCCCCCCCCCCCCCCCCCCCCCCCCCCCCCCCCCCCCCCCCCCCCCCCCCCCCCCCCCCCCCCTCCCCCCTCCCCCCCCCTCGCTCCTCTCTACTCTATACCCTTCTCGGATATTCTCTCTACTCTCCGACGTATATAAACTTAATCCGAAGTCATTAGCCTTTCGCGGCGATATTACGCGCGACGGTATATATACGTATAAGAACTGGCTTTTCAATTTCGCTCGACATCTTCCTTTTTTCTCATCGCGCGTCTCGCTACTTTTTCTTTCGCGCTTATTCATTTTCTCATGATAATGACATCTTTGTTCATTTTTACGTTTTACCATGCCCGATTTAAACGCCAAGTTCGTACCGTGAGATCTTTACCCTTTTTCTTTTGTCTATCAGCAAGAAACGATAATCTACCAAAATGAATTAAAATTGATTTGTATTTGCATCTCTCTATACGAATATTACAAATCTAAATTGTGAATATTTAGCGCGAGCGAAACTTTATAGCTTAATTGAAATAAACTGATATCAATCGTGTATAAAGGATTGGCATAAAAATCCATAAATAAACGAAACTGATTTAATCGATCGTTCATTAAAATTGTCAGAGATACGATTTAGAGAAAAAACTTTAAAATTTGTAAGAAGAATTTTATTAGAGCTCTCTAAATATGAATCACTGAAAAACCGCTGATTGTCAGCGAATAGTCGCTGATTTCACCAGTGATAAGTGTGCCGCTGAGAATCAGCGAATAGTCGCTGATTGAATCTGTTAACTACTTCTGTTACTGATTCATAAGTTAAATTTAAACTTCACTGAAATAATCAGTCAAATACAGTCCACTAAATGAATCAGTAAAATACACATTTCGTCCTCTCTCCTTCTCTATCGATCTGCCTCAGCATACATAACAGTTTCATCGTCACTTTATTTTTAAACAATATAAACTTTTACATGATTTAAAAGTTCTGCATCAGCTGCTTAAATCAGTCCAGTAATTTTTATTTAGAGAGAGAACGGCTATCCTGAACAACTTATTAGCCAATGGATTCTGAAAAAAGTTGATAATTTTTATAATTCTAGTCAAATATCAAGTCTAAAACAATTAAAACGAGTTTTCGTTAAAACAACACCTATGCCTCACGTAAAGGGAATTACTGATAAACTTAACTATAAATTAAAGAACAATAATATTCGAGTTGTATCTTTCTAGTCAACCTAGAACCAACATTTGGAAAAATTAGACCACATAAAGACAACCAAAAGAAGAACGCATAGCTTCGTAGTTTATCAAATTCCATGTTGCAATGTGGTTTACATTGGACAGACTGAACGAAAATTAGAAATACGCATAAAAGAACATATAAAGAATATTAATGCAGATCCAGAAAAATATACAGGTTTAACTTTACACCGTGTACAAATTTCACGTAATTTTGATTATAAATCAATTAAAATTTTAGCAGTTGAAAAAAATCATAAAAAAAGAAAAAAAATAGAAAATTATTTTATTAAAATAACTATGAAAACACGAAAAGATTTGAAACATTTGAAACATCAAATCTACCACAAATTTACGATAGTTTAATACATCTAATAGCAGATGGCGTATTGACCTCTATACATACAAGTGCCTTTATATTTCCTTAAAATTCGCGTATGCATCTGCTTGTTTTCATAATATATATTTTATTTCCGAAGAGGGTTCAAACAATAGGACTGAAACTTCAATAATTTTTATTTATTAAACGACTATATCTAATTTCAGTATTTTTTTTATATAAACTACAGCAATCATAAAACCAACAATTTTACATTAAACTGATTTTGGGTATAAAAGAATAGAAATCAAATTCAGTCAATTTTGTTCAACTCATTACTAATGTCTGACAAATCCATTGAGTGGATAGAAAGGTATTAAAAAGTGTCACTATAGAGATCATCAAAATGAATTCGTTTCTATTTCCTTTTAATCTATTTTCGTTTGATAGGAAGGAACTCGAAATAAGCCAGTAAAAAATGAAAAATGATTAGAACATCGATAAATCGAATTCCAAACCGAAAATTTAAATCTTTTTAATTCGTGTTAAAATTGGTTAAGACGTATTGAATATCATTTTTTTTTTGTCAAACAAATTTAAAAGTTTTTCATTGATTCGTCGTTAATTGATCGTTTTTAATAAATCATTGGATTTTATTGCTTTTTCCCAAGTGAGAACTATTTCTAAGGAGATATGACGGATTAAAATGTAATAAAATTCAATACAATTTTTGGTCGAATGTAATAAATCGATTTAACGTTTCATGTTGGGACGACTATTGTCTTAATGACATCAATCTGATTGAAACTCAATTGAAAGAAATTACAAATAGTCAATAGCATTTTAAAGCCAAGTTAGTATTTTTGAGATTAAGAAATGTAACGATTACACTTATGATATCCCAGCAATTAAAGATGGATTAGAATGAATAAAAATGCATTCGTATCATGATTTTTTTAATTCTCATTTTGTTGACTTCGAATGTTTTCAAATCCAACAATAATTGATCTAAAATATGAATGCATTTGAATTCAATTTTATAAATAAAGAATATTACGCTTGAGTACATGCAAATATATAAATAATAAAATCTCAACATGTAAAAAGTATACAATACTCCTCAATCATTTTGAAAACGTTTGAATTCGAAAGTGATGAATTACATTTTTTAAATGTGGACGCAATACATTCAAATGCATTTAAAGAAAAAAATGATAGAAGTAATATAATCTTAAAATTAAGGAAGAAATATAGAATTCAGATGCATAGAAATGTATTGAAACGCATTAAATTCTAAACCCATTTAAATGCATTTTGGTACAATGTTCCGTCCTTCTTTTGTCCAAGAAATTATTAGAAATTAACATTTTTTAAATTAATATTTATAATTTTTAATCAACGTCAATACTCATAATTTTGCTTCTTTTGAGTGGATTTTGATCCTTACGTATGCGTCGATGAAAATATTTTTGTTGATTGAATATCAAAATGCTATGAATAATGACGAATTGATCGTTATTGATTATAATAACCGCAGTAAAAAAAAGGCTTCGTGCATCAAGAAACCAAATTCAACATTGAAAATCTACATTCATTTTAATTCTTTTCAATTCTTATTAATGGTATACGTCGAAATCTATTCAGATTCTCGTATAGATGAATTAATTTTATTTTATGCTCCAATTCTTTTTCGGTTATTGAAAAGTTTACAATGTGTCTTTTTCGGCGTCACTATCCACAATGAAAAATATGGATTAGAAGTGACAGAAATGGATTGAAATTGAATTGAATTGAATTTAGTTTGGTAAATTCAATTGACACTTTTAGTTTTATCGATTCAACGCACTATAAAATTTAATTCGCTAAATTGTAATGAAGATAAATGCATATATATTTCCATCGAGTTTATTTTACTTATATTTATTTATTCATTTATTAATACCGTTAATTAATATATTGAGTAAATGAATTACATTAATTTTATTCACTTCTACGTCTGATAATACACTTCAAAAAAATAATTAATATTAATTACCGGAATAAATGAAATATGCACTTGAATTAAGATAACGATTGAATTAATTATAAATTCTTTTGAATTCTTTTCGATGAGCACATGCATGAGTGATTGAGTGTATATACAGTAAAATCTGCTTTTTTCAGTTGCCTCGTGTGAAATGAATCGTTATACATATTTAAAAGTACATTTGATACTGCACTCAAATCATTTTTATTTAAATGATTTCATTATAAGTTACACATAGTTTGGAGCGAAAAAGATAGAATATAAATTTTTAGATGTCCTTTATCTTTGCAATGGTTACAAGGATTTTTCAATTTTCAAAATTGACTAATAAATACGAATATTTTTCTATTACAAGATAATAATAATTCTAGATTTTATAACTTTTTTGTAATTATTTTCAATTCAATTTCAGTTAATGACAATTGATTATCAGCGTCGATTGTATATATAATTTCATTACAAATAAAAAAGGTGTATAATAATGAAATATACAATCGAATCAATTTAAAAAAATATCACCCTAAATCAATTTGCGAAAAACATCAGAGTAGATCAGACTATTTTAACAGATATAACAAATTATTTGTATCAGTTTCAATACTCAAGATGTGAATTAGACTTATTCTAATTTTCTATATAAACATTTTTATATGTAAATTTCTACAATGAGCATAGAGAAGCATTCGTCGATTATACGATAGTATACACGTGACTGCGTATTCGCTATTATTTTTATGTATTGTTATTTTGAAATCTATCCAATTTTATGACTTTTATCTATCCAATCTATCAAGTTTCTGACTTACTGAACATATAACAATTTACAGTGTCAATTGCTGATATACATATCTAGCGAGTTAAAATCGATTCAGAATGATATTTCCTGAAATAAATTTAAATTCATTTGTACGAGTTTAAAGTAAAAGTATATCAGACATAATGAGAAATATAATTAATTTTTTTTACCACGAATGAATTACATGTCTCATTCTTAAAGATTATTAAAATACATTAATAAAATATAGAAGTAAATAAAGAAAATTCATTCGTTTTAGATGGAAGAGTTTAAAGATGTAGCCTATATCGTTATGCCATATCTATTCAAAAGTCTGAACAGTCCAGTCTTGTTCTACTGATTTGCACTCGTTCAAAACGTCACACGAGCAATTTGTGTTACGTTCTATTGTTTTAATTGACATTTAATCGATTAGCAGAATATATGTTAAATGCCGTACACATAAGCAGTGGATAATACAAATATCTCATCTGAAAATGTTCGTTTTCAGATTGAACATGAATGTCAGTCACCGATTTCCATATGCAAAAATGATACGAACAATTGAATTCAATTAAATTTACTTTCCGAGTGAAAGCTCGTTTGATACTGACTAGAAAGACTCGTTGAAAATACAAAGTTATCCATAATGGCCAAATCTTGTTTAGTACAAATTTTTAAACATATTTTAAATCAATTTAATTATAAGATAAATTGAACAAAAAATAACGTTTTAATTTTAAAATATACGAAAATGATTCATCTACAAAATCAAAATGAATTGGAGGAATATCATTGAATTCAAAGATTTTGATTTCTATTTTTATTTTTTTTTATTTTTTGTGGTTAAAACAGTTTCATTTACTTATGGATTTAATTCTTAAAATCATACGTTATATAATTATGTGATTTTCAGCTATAAACATTATACCAAAATCTTTCAATGTAAATCACCTACAATGACGCAAATTATTAAAAAACAATGAGTAATAATGAGTAATTATGGAAAAATATGATGTTATTTAAGAAGTATGTTTGATGTTAGTTTTAAAAATTTGTAACGTTATAAAATTATCTGAATCAAGTTGCGGTACAAGCTAAGATTCCTTAAATCCCTTCGTAAATAAAAATATTTAACGAAACAATGGCTTAAGAATAATAAAGAATTAATAAATACATTAATTTTTCAGATTTGAAATTTTTTCAGGAAAATTAATCGCTTCGAATCATCAATAAAACGATGGACCTGCACCCGAAATCTAAACTCGAATGTACCATTTTCTTTCGAGCCATCAAACCTTAGTCCTTAGCTGATTGAATTGAAGATGATTGTTAAAGGGTCGTGCTCTCATCGAATATTATTTTTGTTTAAAACTAAGTAATTCTGTCAGAAATTGAAAAACTTTCCCACATCAATACCGGTAAGAGCTGATTTAAATAGTATAAATTGACGCAAATAAATCCATCACTTCCGGTAATTGGTGATCGAGAAATCCGTGATCGAGGCTACTACCGTGCGATTATTGCTTCGCATGTTTTATTGCCTCAAAGGATAAATCGTTGATTAGTCATGTGGGCGACCGAAACCGATACCTAATTAGTTGCACTCTTATATATAACTGACTACATAAAACTGTACAGAAACGTGCTGAGCCGACGCTCAATTGCAATATCTCTTTCTGCCTTGTATGATAACTATACTTCCAACCCAATATCTCGTCTTTCGGTTTTTTAATACAGTCGCTATTGATCAATCGAGACATATTCTCACACTTCTGAATCTTTGTTAAACAAAATTTATCTTATAATAAATATATTGACTTCTCAGTTTCTCGTGCAATTAAGATCACTATCGAAATAATATTATTGGTACTATTAAATGACCATGAAGACTTGATTGATTGTATTATATATTTACGTCCACGAAAAAAAAATTATAAAGAGGAACCTTGAAAGAGTATTTATATTTTGTATACCAACAGCGAACTCTACAATGATATCTGCATTATAGTTGTAAAAACCAATATGTTTGTGCGAACTTACATTTTTGTATAATAATTGTATTCGAACAATTGTGATCACCATACTTTTTTCTGTAAATATTTATTATGAGCCATGAACTATATATATGTATATACTGTATTTATTAAAATATTTGAGTTGTATACTAGTAATTAGAACGCCCGGGAAAAATTGATCAGATATCAGATAACTACATCTGAATTATACATGATTATATCTGAATCATATATGATTATTATATCTGGATCATATATGTTCCCGATACAAGTATATATGTATATATATGGTCATATATCGTTATGTCTCAATTATATATGACCATATATCTGGAACATATACTATCCAGATGTAATTTTATCTGAATCCATTTTTTCCCGGGCGTTCAATATGTGTTTAGTCCTCTGTATATAATATAAACAACCCACAGCAAGACCACCCGGGAAAAAATGGATTAGATATAATTATATCTGGATCAGATATAATTATATCTGAATCATGTATGATTATATCTGGATCATATATGATTATATCT